>SZWC01005482.1:38695-56310 GCA_023375785.1 Penium margaritaceum | reverse complement strand
ACCTGGGGGGGGGGGGGGGGGGGGGGGGGGGGGGGGACGGCGGTGTTCTGATACCTCAACTCTACCTTCGAGCCTAAGCCGTGGGGGGGTAGGGGGGTGTCGTAATGCGGTCACAAATCTGTCCTCCAGGTCGTCCACGGAACATCCCTCTAGGTGGGTGGGAGAGGGTAGTCTAGCGAAGGCGCCTACGCTTAACAAATCAACAAAAACCGACCTGGTGTCAAAGGGAGAAACCTTTTGCTATTTATAGACTGGCAAGTACACAGACTTTCAACAGGTAGTGAAACGGCGTGGCTACCATGCACAATGAACAGCCAGATTAGGCATGTGCCACTTACAATGATCAAATAGGTTAACTATATGTGGTCAACGTTGACAACCCATAATATGGATCACGAGTTGTCAGAGGGGGAAACAATGGTTTGGGAATACTAGATACCAACTGGCAAGTACAACGACCTTCAGTCAGTAGTAGCACGGTGTGGCTACCATGCACAATGACGGACCAAAGCAGGCATATGTACTGCCTTTGACCAAAGAAATCCACCGTGTGTGGTCAACGTTGACAACTCATAATACGAGTCACAATGGTCAGAGGGGGAAACAATGGTATGGGAACACCAAGTATCAAATAGCAAGCACAAGGAGCTTCAATACATTGTAGCACGGTGTGGATACCATGCACGATGACCAACCAAAGTAGGCATATGTCACTGACCATGACCAAATAATGTCACCATGTGTGGTAAGCTTTGACAGCTCATAACACAAGTCACAAATGGTCAGAGTAGAAGATAATGGTTTTTAGGTACTAGTTATTGACTTGCAAGTACAAATACCTTCAATATATAGTGGCATAGTGTGGCTACAATGCACAGTGACCAGCCAAAGCATGCATATGTCACTGACCATGACCGAAGAATTTGACTTCATGTGGTCAATGGTTATAACTCACAACACGAGTCACAGATATTCAGAGGGGCTAACAACGGGTTGGGAACACTAGCTATCAACTAGAAAGCACAAAGACCTTTGATACGTAGTGACACGGTGTGGTAACCATGTACAGGGACAAACCAAAGTAGGAATATGTCACTAACCATGACCAAACGGATTTCACAGTGTGTGGTCAACGTTGAAAACTCATAACACGAGTAACAAATGGCCAGTGGGGGAAACCATGGGTTGGGAACACTGGTTATCAACTAGCGGCTAGAAAGATTTTTAACAAGTAGTGGCACGGTGTGGCTAGCGTGCACAGTGACAAACCAAAGGATGCATATGTCACTGACTATGACTGAAGAAGTCCACTATGTGTGGTCAATATTCACAACTCATAACACAAGTCACAAATGGTCAGAGGGAGAGACAATGGTTTGGGAACCCTATGTATCGACTAGAAAGGACAAATAACTTCAATACGTAGTGGCACAGTGTGGCTACTGTGCACACCAATCAACCAAACTAGGTATATGTCACTGACCATGATGAAAGAATTTCAATATAAGTGGTCAACATTCACCAACCATAACACGAGTCACAAATGGTCAGAGGGGGGAAACAATGGTCTGTGAATATCAGTTCTCAACTAGCAAGTACGGCGACCTTCAATCAGTATAAGCATGGTGTGGCTACCATGCACAAGGACCGACCAAAGTAGGCATATGTACTACCTTTGACCAAAGAAATCCGCTATGTGTGGTCAGCGTTGACAACTCATAATAGGAGTCACAAATGGTCAGAGGGGGAGACAATGGTTTGGGAACACCAGGTATCAACTACCAAGCACAAGGACCTTCAATAAGTCGTGGCACGGTGTGGATACCATGCACGATGACCAACCAAAGTAGGCATATGTCACTGACCATGACCAAATAATGTCACTAAGTGTGGTAAACATTGACAACTCATAACACAAGTCACAAATGATCAGAGTGGAAGACAATGGTTTGTGAATACTAGTCATCAAGTAGCAAGTACAAATACCTTCAATATGTAGTGGCACAGCGTGGCTACCATGCACAGTGACCAACCAACGTATGCATATGTCACTGACCATGACCAACGAATTTCACTTCATGTGGTCAGGGTTGAAAACTCACAACACGAGTCACAGATAGTCAAAGGGGGGTAACATTGGTTTGGGAACACTAGCTATTGACTAGAGAGCACAAATACCTTCAATACATAGTGACACGACGTGGTACACATGTAGAGTGACAAACCAAAGTAGGCATATGTCACTAACCATGACCAAACGAATTTCACAGTGTGTGGTCAACGTTGAAAACTCATCACATGAGTCATGAATGGTCAGAGGGGGAAACAACGGGTCAGGAAGACTAGTCATCAACTAGAAAACACGAAGAACTTCAACAAGTAGTGGCACGGTGTGGCAAGCGTGCACAGTGACCAACCAAAGGATGAATATGTCACTGACTATGACTCAAGAAGTCCACTATGTGTGGTCAACATTAACAACTCATAACAGGAGTAACGAATGGTCAGAGGGAGAGACAATGGTTTTGGAACCCTATGCATGGACTAGAAAGGACAAATAACTTCAATACGTAGTGGCATGTTGTGGCTAATATGCACACCAAACATCCAAACTAGGCATATGTCACTGACCATGACCAGAGAATTCAACATGGGTGGTCAACGTTGACCAACCATAACACGAGTCACAAACGGTCAGGGGAGGAAACAATGGTTTGGGAATATCAGCTATCAACTTGCAAGTACAACGACCTTCAGTCAGTAGTAGCACGGTGTGGCTGCCATGCACAATGGCGGACCAAAGTAGGCATATGTACTCCCTTTGACGAAAGAAATCCACTGTGTGTGGTCAACGTTGACAACTCATAATACGAGTCACAAATGGTCAGAGGGAGAAACAATGGTTTGGGAACACCAAGTATGAAATAGCAAGCACAAGGAGCTATAATGCATTGTGGTACTATGTGGATACCATGCATGATGACCCACCAAGGTATGCAAATGTCACTGACCATGACCAAAGAATGGCACCATGTGTGGTAAACGTTGACAACTCCGATTTGTCTGGTCAGCGTCGACAACTCATAATACGAGTCACAAATGGTCAGAGGGGGAAACAATGGTTTAGGAACACCAAGTATCAAGTAGCAAGCACAAGGAGCTACAATACGTTGTGGTACGGTGTGGATACCACGCACGATGACCAACCAAGGTATGCATATGTCACTGAGCATGACAAAAGAATATCACCATGTGTGGTAAACTTTGACAACTCATAGCACGAGTCACAAATGGTCAGGGTGGAAGATAATGGTTTGTGAAAACTAGTTATCGACTAGCAAGTACCAATACCTTCAATATGTAGTGGCACAGTGTGGCTACAATGCACAGTGACCAACCAAAGTACGCATATGTCACTGACCATGAACAAAGAATTCTACTACATGTGGTCAATGTTGACAACTCACAACACGAGTCACAGATATTCAGAGGGGGTAACAATGGTTTGGGAATGCTAGCTATCAACAAGAAAGCACAGAGACATTCAATACGTAGTGACACGGCGTGGTAACCATGTACAGTGACAAACCAAAGTAGGCATATGTCACTAACCATGGCCAATAGAATTTCACATTGTGTGGTCAACGTTGAAAACACATAACACGAGTCTTAAATGGTCAGAGGGGGAAACAATTGGTTGGGAACACTAGTTATCAACTAGCATGTACAAAGATTTTCAACAAGTAGTGGCACTATGTGGTTAGCGTGCACAGTGACTAACCAAAGATGCATATGTCATTGACTGAAGAAGTCCACTATGTGTGGTCAACATTGAAAACTCATAACACGAGTCACAAATGGTCAGAGGGAGGGACAATGGTTTGGGAGCCCTATGTATTGACTAGAAAGGACAAATATCTTCAATACGTAGTGGCATGGTGTGGCTACTATGCACACCACACAACCAAAGTAGGCATATGTCACTTACCATGACCAAAGAATTTAATAATGGGTGGTCAACATTCACCAACCATAACACGAGTCACAAACAGTCCGAGGGGGAAACAATAGTCTGGGAATATCAGTTCTCAACTAGCAAGTACAGCAACCTTCAATCCGTATAAGCACGGTGTGGCTACCATGCACAATGACCAACCAACGTTGGCATATGTACTCCCTTGGACCAAAGAAATCGGCTGTGTTTGGACAGCTTTCACAACTCATAATACGAATCACAAATGGTAAGAGGGGGGAAACAATGGTCTAGGGACATTAGGTATCAACAAGCAAGCACAAGGACCTTCAACAAGTTGTGGCAAGGTGTGGATACCATGCACGATGACCAACCAAAGTAGGCATATGTCATTGACCATGACCAAACAATTTCACGAAGTGTGGTAAACTTTGACAGCTCATAACACGAGTCACAAATAGTCAGAGTGGAAGACAATGGTTCATGAATACTGTTTATCGAGTAGCAAGTACAAATACCTTCAATATGTAGTGGCACAGCTTGGCTACCATGCACAGTGACCAACCAAAGTATGCATATGTTACTGACCATGACCAACGAATTTCACTTCATGTGGTCAGCGTTGACAGCTCACAACACGAGTCACAGATAGTCAAAGGGGGGTAACGATGGTTTGGGAACACTATGCATGGAGTATGAAGGACAAATAACTTTGATACATAGTGGCACTGTGTGGGTACTATGCACACCAAACAACCAAACAAGGCATATGTCACTGACAATGACCAAAGAATTTCAATATGGGTGGTCAACGTTCACCAACCATAACACGAGTGACAAACGGTCTAAGGGGGGAAACAATAGTACACAAATATCAGTTCTCAATTAGCAAGTACAACGCCCTTCAGTCACTAGTAGCACGGAGTGGCTACCATGGACAATAACCACCAAAAGTAGGCATATGTACTGCCTTTGACCAAAGAAATCCGCAGTGTGTGGTCAACGTTGACAACTCATACTACGAGTCACAAATAGTCATAGGGGGAAACAATTGTTTGGGAACACCAGGTATTAACTAGCAAGCACAATGACCTTCAATACGTTGTGGCACGGTGTGGATACCATGCACGATGACCAACCAAGGTATGCATATGTCACTGACCATGACCAACGAATTTCACTTAATGTGGTCAGCGTTGACAACTCATGATAGGAGTCACAAATGGTCAGAGGGGGAGACAATGGTTTGGGAACATCAGGTATCAACTAGCAAGCACAATGACCTTCAATACGTTGTGGCACGGTGTGGATACCATGCACGATGACCAACCAAGGTATGCATATGTCACTGACCATGACCAAAGAATGTCACCATGTGTGGTAAACTTTGACAGCTCATAGCACGAGCCATAAATGGTCAGGGTGGAAGAGAATGGTTTGTGAATAGAATTTATTGAGTAGCAAGTACAAATACCTTCAATATGTAGTGGCACAGTGTGGCTACAATGCACAGTGACCTACCAAAATATGCATATGTCACTGACCATGACCAAACAATTTCACGTCATGTGGTCAATGCTGACGACTCACAACACGATTCACATATATTCACAGGGGCTAACAGCGGTTTGGGAACACTAGCTATCAGCTAGAAAGCACAAAGACCTTCGATATGCTGAGACTCCGCGTGGTAACTATGTACAGGGACAATCCAAAGTAGGCATATGTCACTAACCATGACCAAACGGATTTCACAGTGTGTGGTCAACGTTGGAAACTCATAGCACGAGTCACAAATGGTCAGTGGGGGCAACCATGGGTTGGGTTCACTAGTTATCAACAACCAAGTAGACAGATTTTCAACAAGTAGTGGCACGGTGTGGCTAGCGTGCACAGTGACCAACCGAAGGATGCAATTGTCACTTACTATGACCGAAGAAGTCCACTATGGGTGGTCAACATTGACAACTCATGACACGAGTCACAAATGGTCAGAGGTAGAGACAATGGTTTTGGAACCCTATGTATCGACTAGAAAGGACAAAGAACTTCAATACGTAGTGGTACGTTGTGGCTACTATGCACACCAAACAACCAAACTAGGCATATGTCACCGACCATGATGAAAGAATTTCAATATGGGTGGTCAACATTCACCAACCATAACACGAGTCACAAACAGTCCAAGGGGGAAACAATGGTCTGTGAATATCAGTTCTCAACTAGCAAGTAAACCGACCTTCACTCAGTATAAGCACGGTGTGGCTACCATGAACAAGGACCGACCAAAGTAGGCATATGTACTACCTTTAACAAACAAAAACCGCTGTGTGTGGTCAGCGTTGACAACTCATGATAGGAGTCACAAATGGTCAGAGGGGGAGACAATGGTTTGGGAACATCAGGTATCAACTAGCAAGCACAAGGACCTTCAATAAGTTGTGGCACGGTGTGGATACCATGCACGATGACCAACCAAAGTAGGCATATGTCACTGACCATGACCAAATAATGTCACAAAGTGTGGTAAACTTTGACAAGTCATAACACGGGTCACAAATGTTCAGAGTGGAAGACAATGGTTTTTTAATACTATTCATCGAGTAACAAGTACAAATACCATCAATATGTAGTGGCACAGAGTGGGTACAATGCACAGTGACCAACCAAAGTATGCATATGTCACTGACCATGACCAACGAATTTCACTTAATGTGGTCAGCGTTGAAAACTCACAAAACGAGTCACAGATAGTCAAAAGGGGGTAACATTGGTTTGGGAACACTAGCTATTGACTAGAAATCCCTAATACATTCAATACATAGTGCCACGGCGTGGTAACCATGTACAGTCAAAAACCAAAATAGGCATATGTCACAAACCATGACGAAACAAATTTCACAGTGTGTGGTCAACTTTGACAACTCATCACACGAGTCACAGATGGTCAGAGGGGGAAACAATGCGTTAGAAACACTAGTTATCAACTAGCAAGTACGAAGAATTTCAACAAGTAGTGGCACAGTGTGGCTAGCGTGCACAGTGACCAACCAAAGGATGGATACGTCACTGAGTATGACCGAAGAATTCCACCATGTGTAGTCAACATTGAGAACTCATAGCACGAGTCACGAATGGTCAGAGGGAGAGACAATGGTTTCGGAACCCTATGCATGGACTAGAGAGGAGAAATAAGTTTAATACGTAGTGGCACGGTGTGGCTAATATGCGCACCAAACATCCAAACTAGGCATATGTCACTGACCATGACGAGAGAATTTCAATATGGGTGGTCAACGTTGACCAATCATAACACGAGTCACAAATGGTCAGAGGGAGAGACAATGGTTTCGGAACCCTATGCATGGACTAGAGAGGAGAAATAAGTTTAATACGTAGTGGCACGGTGTGGCTAATATGCGCACCAAACATCCAAACTAGGCATATGTCACTGACCATGACGAGAGAATTTCAATATGGGTGGTCAACGTTGACCAACCATAACACGAGTCACAAACGGTCAGCAGAGGAAACAATGGTTTGGGAATATCAGTGCTCAACTAGCAAGTACAACGACCTTCAGTCAATAGTAGCACAGTGTGGCTACCATGCACAATGACCGACCAAAGTAGGCATATGTACTCCCTTTGACGAAAGAAATCCGCTGTGTCTGGTCAACATCAACTCATAATACGAGTCACAACTAGTCAGAGGGGGGAAACAATGATTTGGCAACACCAAGTATCAAATAGCAAGCACAAGGAGCTACAATAAATTGTGGCATGGTGTGGATACCATGCGCAATGACCAACCAAGGTATGCATATGTCGCTGACCATGACCAAAGAATGTCACCATGTGTGGTAAACTTTGACAACTCACAACACGAGTCACAAATGGTCAGGGTGGAGGATAATGGTTTGTGAATACTAGTTATTGACTAGCAAGTAAAAATACCTTCAATATGTAGTGGCACAGTTTGGCTACAATGCAATGTGACAAACCAAAGTACGCATATGCCACTGACCATGACCAAAGAATCTTACTTCAGGTGGTCAATGTTGACAACTCACAACACGAGTCACAGATATTCAGAGGGGGTAACAATGGTTTGGGAACACTAGCTATCAACAAGAAAGCAGAGAGTCCTTGAATATGCAGTGACACGGCGTGGTAACCATGTACACTGACAAATCAAAGTAGGCATATGTCACTAACCATGACCAAAAGAAGTTCACAGTGCGGGTCAACGTTGAGAATGCATAGCACGAGTCAAAAATGGTCAGAGGGGGAAACAATGGGTTTGGAATACGGGTTATCAAATAGCAAGTAGAAAGATTATCAACAAGTAGTGGCACGGTGTGGCTAGCGTGCACAGTGACCAACCAAAGGATGCATATGTCCTTGACTATGACCGAAGAGGTCCACTATGTGTGGTCAACATTGAAAACTCATAACACGAGTCACAAATGGTCAGAGGGAGAGACAATGGTTTGGGAACCCTATGTATTGACTAGAAAGGACAAAGAACTTCAATACGTAATGGCACGGTGTGGCTAATATGCACACCAAACAACAAAAGAAGGCATGTGTTACTGACCATGACCAAAGAATTTCTATATGGGTGGTCAACATTCACCAACCATAACACGAGTCACAACCGGTCAGATGGGTAAAACAATGCTCTGGGAATATTGATTCTCAAATAGAAAGTACAGCGACCTTCTATCAGTATAATCACGGTGTGGCTACCATGCACAACGATCGACCAAAGTAGGCATATTTACTGCCTTTGACCAAAGAAATCCGGTGTGTGTGGACAGTGTGTGGTCAGTATTGACAACTCATAACACGAGTCACAAATGGTCAGAGGGGAAAACAATGGGTTGGGAACACTAGTTGTCAACTAGCAAGTACAAAGAACTTCAACAAGTAGTGGCACGGTTTGGCTAGCGTGCACCGTGTCAAACCAAACGATGAATATGTCACTGACTATGACCAAAGAAATCCAGTATGCATGGTCAACATTGACAACTCATAACACGAGTCACAAATGGTCAGAGGGAGAGACAATGGTTTGAAAACCCTATGCATGGACTAGAAAGGAAAAACAACTTCAATAAATAGTGGCAGAGTGTGGCTACTATGCACACCAAACAACCAAACAAGGCATATGTCACTGACAATGACCAAAGAATTGCAATATGGGTGGTCAACGTTCACCAACCATAACACGAGTGACAAACGGTCAGAGGGGGAAACAATGGTGAACGAATATCAGTTCTCAACTAGCCAGCACAGCGCCCCTCAATCAGTAGTAGCACAGTGTGGCTACCATGCACAAGGACCGACCAAAGAAGGCATATGTACTGCCTTTGACCAAAGAAATCCGCTGTGTGTGGTCAACGTTGACAGCTCATAATATGAGTCATTAATTGTCATCGGGGGAAACAATTGCTTGGGAAGACCATGTATCAAGTAGCAAGCACAATGATCTTCAATACGTTGTGGCACGGTGTGGATACTATGCTAGATGACCAACCAAGGTATGCATATGTCACTGACCATGACCAAAGAATGTCACCATGTGTGGTAAACTTTGACAGCTCACAACACGAGTCACAAATGGTCAGGGTGGAAGATAATGGTTTGTGAATACTAGTTATTGACTAGCAAGTACAAATGCCTTCAATATGTAGTGGCACGTTGTGGCTACAATGCACAGTGACCAACCAAAGTATGCATATGTCACTGACCATGACCAAAGAATTTCACGTCATGTGGTCAATGTTGACAACTCACAACATGAGTCACAGATATTCACAGGGGCTAACACTGGTTTGGGAACACTACCTATCAACTAGAAAGCACAAAGACCTTTGATATGTAGTGACACAGCGTGGTAACCATGTACACTAACCATGACCAAACGGATTTCAAATTGTGTGGTCGTTGGAAACGTTGGAAACTCATAAGACGAGTCACAAATGGTCAGTGGGGGTATCCATGGGCTGGGAACACTAGTTATCAACTAGCAAGTAGAAAGATTTATAACAAGTAGTGGCACGGTGAGGCTATTGTGCACAGTGACCAACCAAAGGAAGCATATGTCACTGACTATGACCGAAGAAGTCCACTATGTGTGGTCAACATTGCCAACTCATAACACGAGTCACAAATGGTCAGAGGGAGAGACAATGGATTCGGAACCCTAGGTATTGACTAGAAAGGACAAATAGCTTCAATACTTAGTGGCACGGTGTTGCTAATATGCACACAAAACAACCAAACTAGGCATATGTCACTGACCATAACCAGAAAATTTCAACAAGGGTGGTCAACGTTGACCAACCATAACACGAGTCACAAACGGTCAGGGGAGGAAACAATGCTATGAGAAAACAAGTTCTCAACTAGAAAGTACAATGACCTTCACTCAGTAGAAGCACGGTGTGGCTACCATGCACAATGACCGACCAAAGTATGAATATGTACTGCCTTTGACCAAAGAATTCCGATGTGTACGGTCAAGGTTGACAACTCATAATACGAGCAACAAATGGTCAGAGGGGGAAACAATGGTTTGGGAACACCAAGTATCAAATAGCAAGCATAAGGAGCTTCAATACGTTGTTGCACGGTGTGGATACCATGCACAATGACCAACCAAAGTAGGCATATGTCACTGACCATGACCAAATCATGTCACGAATTGTGGTAAACTTTAACAACTCATAACACACGTCACAAATGGTCAGGGTGGAAGATAATGGTTTGTGAATACTAGTTATTGACTAGCAAGTACAAATACCCCCAATATGTAGTAGCACAGTGTGGCTACAATGTACATTGACCAGCCAAAGTATGCATATGTCACTTACCATGACCAACGAAGTCTTTCACTTCATGTGGTCAACATTTACAACTCACAACACGAGTCACTGATAGTCAGAGGGGGCTAACAATGGTTTGGGAACACTAGCTGTCAACAAGAAAGCACAAGTACCTTCGATACGTAGTGACACGGCGTGGTAACCACGTACAGTGACAAACCAAAGTAGGCATATGAGACAAACCATGACCAAACGGATTTCTCTGTGTGTGTTCAACGATGAAAACTCATGACACGAGTCACAAATTGTGAGTGGGGGAAGCCATGGCTTCGGAACACTGAATATTAACTAGCAAGTAGAAAGATTTTAAACAAGTAGTGGCACGGTGTGGCTAGCGTGCACAGTGACCAACCAAAGGATGCACACGTCACTGACTATGACCAAAGATGTCCACCATGTATAGTCAAAATTGACAACTCATAACACGAGTCACAAATGGTCAGAGGGAGAGACAATGGCACAGCGTGGCTACCATGCACAGTGACCAACCAAAGTATGCATATGTCACTGACCACGAGCAACGAATTTCACTTCATGTGGTCGACGTTGAGAACTCACAACACGAGTCAAGGATAGTCAAAGGGGAGTAACAATGATTTGGGAACACTAGCTATTAACTAGAAAGCACAAATACCTTTAATATCTAGTACACGGCGTGGTAACCATGTTCAGTGACAAACCAAAGTAGGAATATGTAACTAACTATGACCAAACAAATTTCACAGTGTGTGGTCAATATTGAAAACTCATAACACAAGTCACAAATGGTTAGAGGGGGAAACAATGGGTTGGGAACACTAGTTGTCAACTAGCAAGTACAAAGAACTTCAACAAGTAGTGGCACGGTTTGGCTAGCATGCACAGTGACCAACCAAAGGATGAATACATCACTGGCTATGACCAAACAAATCCATTATGCGTGGTCAACACTGACAACTCATAACACGAGTCACAAATGGTCAGATGGAGAGACAATGGTTTGGGAACCCTATGCATGGACTAGAAAGGACAAATAATTTCAATACGCAGTAGCATGGTGTGGCTACGATGCACACCAAACAACCAAACTAGGCATATGTCACTGACCATGACCAAAGAATTTCAATATGGGTGGTCAACGTTCACCAACCATAACACGAGTCACAAACGATGAGAAGGGGAAATAATAGTCCGGGAATATCAGTTCTCAACTAGCAAGAACAACGCCCTTCAATCCATAGTAGCATGGTGTGGCTACCATGCACAATAACCAACCAAAGTAGGCATATGTACTGCCTTTGACCAAAGAAATCTGCTGTGTGTGGTCAACGTTGACAACTCATAATACGAGTCAAAAATAGTCAGAGGGGGAAACAATTGTTGGGGAACACAAGGTATCGACTAGCAAGCACAATGACCTTGAATGCATTGTGGCACGGTGTGGATACCATGCACGATGACCAACCAAGGTATGCATATGTCACTGGCCATGACCAATGAATGTCACCATGTGTGGTAAACTTTGACAGCTCATAACACGAGTCACAAATGGTCAGAGTGGAAGACAATGGTTTCTACATACTAGTTATTGACTAGCAAGTACAAATACCTTCAATATGTTAAGGCACAGTCTGGCTACAATGCACAGTGACCAACCAAAGTATGCATATGTCACTGACCATGACCAAAGAATTACACTACTTGTGGTCAATGTTGACAACTCACAACACGAGTCACAGATATTCAAAGGGGCTAACAATGGTTTGGGGACACTAGCTATCAACTAGAAAGCACAAATACCTTCAATGCATAGTGAAACAGCGTGGTAACCATGTACTGGGACGAACCAAACTAGGCATATGTCACTAACCATGACCAAATGGATTTCACAGTGTGTGGTCAACGTTGAAAACTCATAACACGAGTCACAAATGGTCAGTGGGGGAAACCATGGGTTGGGAACACTAGTTATCAACTAGCAAGTAGAAGGATTTTCAAGACGTAGTGGCATGGTGTGGCTAACGTGCACAGTGACCAACCAAAGGATGCATATGTCACTGACTATGACCGGAGAAGTCCCCTATGTGTGGTCAACATTGACAACTCAGAACACGAGTCACAAATGGTCAGAGTGAGAGACAATGGTTTGGGAACCCTATGTATTGACGAGAAAGGACAAAGAACTTCACCAACCATGACACGAGTCAAAAACGGTCAGAGGGGGAAACAATGGTCCGGGAATATCAGTTCTCAACTAGCAAGTACAACGCCCTTCAATCAGTAGTAGCACGGTGTGGCTACCATGCACAATGACCGACCAAAGTAGGCATATGTACTGCCTTTGACCAAAGAATTCCGCAGTGTGTGGTCAACGTTGACAACTCATAATATGAGTCACAAATAGTCAGAGGGGGAATCAAATTTCTGGGAACACCAGGTATCAACTAGAAACCACAATGACCTTCAATACGTTGTGGCACGGTGTGGAAACCATGTACAATAACAAACCAAAGTAGGCATGTTTCACAAGCCATGACCAAACTGATTTCACAGTGTGCGGTCAACATTGAAAAATCATACCACGAGTCACAACTGGTCAGTGGGGGAAACCATGGGTTGGGAATACTAGTTATCAACTAGCAAGTAGAAACATTTTCAACAAGTAGTGGCACGGTGTGGCTAGCGTGCACAGTGACCAACCAAATGATGCACACGTGACTCACTATGACCGAAGAAGTCCAATATGTATTCTCAACAGTGACAAATCATAACACGAGTCACAAATGGTCAGAGGGAGAGACAGTGGTTTGGGAACCCTATATACTGACTAGAAAGGACAAACAACTTCAATACGTAGTGGCACGGTAAGGCTACTATGCAACCAAAGAACCAAACTAGGCATATGTCACTGACCATGATGAAAGAATTTCAATATGGGTGGTCAACATTCACCAACCATAACACGAGTCACAAACGGTCAGAGGGGGAAACAATGGTCTGTGAATATCAATTCTCAACTAGCAAGTACAGCGACCTTCAATCAGTATAAGCACGGTGTGGCTATCATGCACAATGATCGACCAAAGTAGGCATATGTACTACATTTGACCAAAGGAATCGCTTGTGTGTGGTCACCGTTGACAAGTCATGATAGGAGTCACAAATGGTCAGACGGAGAGACAATGGTTTGGGAACACCAGGTATCAACTAGCAAGCACAAGGACGTTAAATAATTTGTCGCACGGTGTGGATACCATGCACGATGACCAACCAAAGTAGGCATATGTCACTGAACATGACCAAATAATGTCACTAAGTGTGCTAACCTTTGTTAACTCATAACACGAGTCACAAATGGTCAGAGTGGAAGACAATGGTTTGTGAATACTAGTCATCAAGTAGCAAGTACAAATACCTTCAACATGTAGTGGCACAGCGTGGCTACCATGCACAGTGACCAACCAAAGTACGCATATGTCACTGACCATGACCAACGATTTTCACTTCATGTGGTCAGCGTTGAAAACTCACAACAAGAGTCAGAGATAGTCAAAGGGGGGTAACATTGGTTTGGGAACACTAGCTATTGACTAGAAAGCACAAACATCTTCAATACGTAGTTACACGGCGTGGTATCCATGTACAATGACAAACCAAAGTAGGCATATGTCACTAACCATGACCAAACGGATTTCACTATGTGTGCTCAGCATTGAAAACTCATCACACGAGTCACAAATTTTCAGAGGGGGAAATAATGGGCTAGGAAGAATAGTTATCAACTAGCAAGTAACAAGAACTTCAACAAGTAGTGGCACGGTGTGGCTAGCATGCACAGTGACCAACCAAATGATGAATACGTCACTGACTATGACCAAAGAAGTCCATTATGTGTGGTCAACATTGACAACTCATAACACGAGCCACGAATGGTCAGAGGGAGAGACACTGGTTTGGGAACCCTGTGCATGGACTAGAAAGGACAAATAACTTCACTACGTAGTGGCACAGTGTGGCTAATATGCACACCAAACATCCAAACTAAGCATATGTCACTGACCATGACCAGAGAATTTCAATATGGGTGGTCAACGTTCACCAACCATAACACGAGTCACAAACGGCCAGGGGAGGAAACAATGGTTTGGGAATATCAGTTCTCAACTAGCAAGTACAACGACCTTCAGTCAGTAGTAGCACGGTGTGGCTACCATGCACAATGACCGACCAAAGTAGGCATATGTACTGCCTTTGACGAAAGAAATCCACTGTGTGTGGTCAACGTTGACAACTCATAATACGATTCACAAATGGTCCGATGGGGAAACAATGGTTTGGGAATATCAGTTCTCAACTAGCAAGTACAACGACCTTCAGTCAGTAGTAGCACGGTGTGGCTACCATGCACAATGACCGACCAAAGTAGGCATATGTACTGCCTTTGACGAAAGAAATCCACTGTGTGTGGTCAACGTTGACAACTCATAATACGAGTCACAAATGGTCAGAGGGAGAAACAATGGTTTGGGAACACCAAGTATGAAATAGCAAGCACAATGAGCTATAATACGTTGTTGTACTATGTGGATACCATGCATGATGACCCACCAAGGTATGCAAATGTCACTGACCATGACCAAAGAATGTCACCATGTGTGGTAAACTTTGACAACTCATACGACGAGTCACAAATGGTCAGGGTGGAAGATAAAGGTTTGTGAATACTAGTTATGGACTAGCAAGTACAAATACTTTCAATATGTAGTGGCACAGTGTGGCTACAATGCACAGTGACCAACCAAAGTACGCATATGTCACTGACCATGAACAAAGACTTTCACTTCATGTTGTCAATGTTGACAACTCACAACACGAGTCACAGATATTCAGAGGGGGTAACAATGGTTTGGGAAAACTAGCTACCAACAAGAAAGCAAAGAGACCTTCAATATGTAGTGACACGGCGTGGTAACCATGTACAGTGACAAGCAAAAGTAGGCATATGTCACTAACCATGACCAAACGGATTTCACAGTGTGTAGTCAACGTTGAAAACTCATAACAGGAGTCACAACTGGTCAGTGGGGGAAACCATGGGTTGGGAAGACTAGTTATCAACTAGCGGGTAGAAAGATTGTCAACAAGTAGTGGCACGGTGTGGCTAGCGTGTACAGTGACCAACCAAATGATGCATATGTCACCGACTATGACCAAAGAAGTCCACTATATGTGGTCAACATTGACAACTCGTAACACGTGTCACAAATGGTCAGAGGGAGAGACAATGGTTTGGGAACCCTATGTTTTGACTAGAAAGGACAAAGAACTTCAATACGTAGTGGCACGGTGTGGCTACTATGCACACCAAACAACCAAAGTAGGCATATGTCACTGACCATGACCAAAGAATTTCAATATGGGTTGTCAACATTCACCAACCAAAACACGAGTCACAAACAGTCAGAGGGGGGAACAATGGTATGGGAATATCAATTCTCAACTAGCAAGTACACCGACCTTCAGTCAGTATAAGCACGGTGTGACTACCATGCACAATGACCGACCAAAGTAGGCATATGTACTGCCTTTGACCAACAAAATCCGCTGTGTGTGGACAGGTCGACAACTCATAATACGAATCACAAATGGTCAGAGGGGGAAACAATGGTCTGGGAGCATCAGGTATCAACTAGCAAGCACACGGACATTCAACAAGGTGTGGCACGGTGTGGATACCATGCACGATGACCAACCAAAGTAGGCATATGTCACTAACCATGACGAAATGATGTCACTAAGTGTGGTAAACTTTGACAACTCATAACATGAGTCACAAATGGTCAGAGTGGAAGACAATGGTTCATGAATACTACTTATTGAGAAGCAAGTACAAATACCCTTAATATGTAGTGGCACAGCGTGGCTACCATGCACAGTGACCAACCAACGTATGCATATGTCACTGACCATGACCAACGAATTTCACTTCATGTGGTCACCGGTAACAACGCACAACACGAGTCATAGATAGTCAAAGGGGGGTAACAATGGTTTGGGAACACTAGATGTTAACTAAAAAGCACAAATACCTTTAATACGTAGTGACACGGCATGGTAACCATATACAGTGACAAGCCAAAGTAGGAATATGTCACTAACCATGACCAAACGAATTTCAAAGTGTGTGGTCAATACTGAAAACTCATTACACGAGTCACAAACGGTCAGAGGAGGAAGCAATGGGTTGGGAACACTAGTTGTCAACTAGCAAGTACGAGGAACTTCAAAAAGTAGTGGCACGGTTTGGCCTGTGTGCACAGTGACCAACCAAAGGATGAATACGTCACTGACTATGACCGATGAAATCCAGTATGCGTGGTCAATATTGACAACTCATAACACGAGTCACTTATGGTCAGAGGGAGAGACGATGGTTTGGTAACCCTATGTATTGACTAGAAAGGAAAAATAACTTCAATACGTAGTGGCACGGTGTGGCTAATATGCACACCAAACAACCAAACTAGGCATATGTCACTGACCATGACCAGAGAATTTCAATATGGGTGGTCAACGTTGACCAACCATAACACGAGTCACAAGCGGCCAGGGGAGGAAACAATGCTATGGGAATATCAGTTCTCAACTAGCAAGTACAACGACCTCCCGTCAGTAGTAGCTCAGTGTGGCTACCATGCACAATGACCGACCAAAGTAGGCATATGTACTACCTTTGACCAAAGAAATCTGCTGTGTGTGGTCAGCGTTGAC
>SZWC01005482.1:18525-37576 GCA_023375785.1 Penium margaritaceum | reverse complement strand
GTAGGGGGTGTCATAATGCAGTCCCAAATCTGTCCTCCAGGTCGTCCACGGAACATCCCTCTAGGGGGGTGCGAGGGAGTATTTCAGTGAAGGCACCTACGCGTAACAGATGAACAAAAACCAACCTGGTGTCAAAGGGAGAAACCTTTTGCTATTCATTGACTAACAAGTACAAAGACTTTCAACAAGTAGTGGAACGGTGTGGCTACCATCCACAATGACCAACGAGATTAGGCATGTGCCACTTACCATGAACAAATAATTCTACTATGTGTGGTCAATGTTGACAACCCATAATATGGGTCACAAATTTTTAGAGGGGGAAACGTTGGTTTGGGAATACTAGATACCAACTAGCAAGTACAACGACCTTCACTCAGTAGTAGCACAGTGTGGCTACCATGACCAAATAAATTAGGCATACAGCCTTTGAGCAAAGAAATCCACCATGTGTGGTCAACGTTGACAACTCATAATATAAGTCACAAATGGTCAGAGGGGGAAACAATGGTTTGGGAACACCAAGTATCAAATAGCAAGCACAAGGAGCTTCATTACGTTGTGACACGGTGTGGATACAATGCACGATGACCAACCAAAGTACGCATATGTCACTGACCATGACCAAATAACGTCACGAAGTGTGGTAAACGTTGACAACTCATAACACAAGCCACAAATATTCAGGGTGAAAGATAATGCTTTGTGAATACTAGTTACCGACTAGCAAGTAAAAATACCTTCAATATGTAGTGGCACAGCATGGCTACAATGCACAATGACCAACCAAAGTATGAACATGTCACTGACCATGAACAAAGAATTTCACTGCATGTGGTCAACATTTACAACTCACAACACGAGTAATAGATAGTCAGAGGGGGGCTAACAATGGTTTGGGAACACTAGCTGTCAACAAGGAAGCACAAATACCTTCGATACGTAATGACACGGCGTGGTAGCCATGTACAGTGACAAACCAAAGTAGGCATATGTCATAAACCATGACCAAACGGATTTCAGAGCGTGTGGTCAACGTTGAAAACTCATAACAAGAGTCAAAAATGGTCAGTGGGGGAGACCATGGGTTGGGAACACTAGTTATCAACTAGCAAGAAGAGGATTTTCAACAAGTAGTGGCACGGTGTGGCTAGCGTGCACAGTGACCAACCAAGGTATGTATATGTCACTGACCATGACCAAAGATTGTCACCATGTGTGGTAAACTTTGATAGCTCATAACACGAGTCACAAATGGTCACTATGGAAGATAATGGTTTGTGAATACTACTTATCGACTAGCAAGTACAAATATCTTCAATATGTATTGGTACAGTGACCAACCAAAGATTGCATATGTCACTGACCATGACCAAAGAATTTCACTTCATGTGGCCAATGTTGACAACTCACAACACGATACACAGATATTCACAGGGGCCAACAACGGTTTGTGAACACTAGCTATCAACTAGAAAGCACAAAGAAATTCGATACATAGTTAGACGGCATGGTAACCATGTAGAGGGACAAGCCAGAGTAGGCATACGTCACTAACCATGACCAAACGGATTTCACAGTGTATGGTCAACGTTGAAGACTCATAACACGAGTCAAAAATGATCAGACGGAGAGACAATGGTTTGGGAACCCTAGGTATCAACTAGAAAGGACAAAAAACTTCAATACGTAGTGGCACGGTGTGGCTAATATGCACACCAAACAACCAAAGTAGGCACATGTCAGGGACCATAACCAGCGAATTTCAATGTGGGTGGTCAATGTTGACCAACCATAACACGAGTCACAAACGGTCAGGGGAGGAAACAATGCTATGTGAATACAAGTTCTCAACTAGCAAGTACAATGACCTTCAGTCAGCAGTAGCACGGTGTGGCTACCATGCACAATGACCGACCAAAGTATGCATATGTACTTCCTTTGACCAAATAATTCCACTGTGTATGGTCAACGTTGACAACTCATAATACGAGTCACAAATGGTATGAGGGGGAAACAATGGTCTGGGAACATCAGGTATCAACTAGCAAGTACAACGACCTTCAACAAGGTGTGACACGGTGTGGATACCATGCACGATGACCAACCAAAGTAGGCATACGTCACTGACCATGACCAAATAATGTCACTAAGTGTGGTAAACTTGGACAGCTCAAAACACGAGTCACAAATGGTCAGAGTGGAAGACAATGGTTTGTGAATACCAGTTCTCGAGTAGCAAGTACAAATGCCTTCAATATGTAGTGGCACAGCATGGCTACCATGCACAGTAACCAACCAAAGTATGCATATGTCACTGACCATGATCAAAGAATTTCACTTCATGTGGTCAATGTTGAAAACTCACAACACGAGTCACAAACATTCAGAGGGGCTAACAACGATTTGTGAACACTAGCTATCAACTAGAAAGCACAACGACCTTCGATACGTAGTTACATGGTGTGGTAACCAAGTACAGGGATAAACCAAAGCAGGCATATGTCACAACCCATGACCAAACGGATTTCACAGTCTATGGTCAACGTTGAAAACTCATAACACGAGTCACAAATTGTCAGTGCGGGAAACCATGGGTTGGGAACACTAGTTATCAACTAGCAAGTAGAAACATTTTCAACAAGTAGTGGCACGGTGTGGATAGCATGCACAGTGACCAACCAAAGGATGCCCACATCACTGACTATGACCAAAGAAGTCCACTATGTATGGTCAACATTGACAACTCATAACACGAGTCACAAATGGTCTGAGAGAGAGACAATGGTTTGAGAAACCTATGTATTGACTAGAAAGGACAAGGAACTTCAATACATAGTGGCACGTTGTGGCTACTATGCACACCAAACAACCAAACTAGGCATATGTCACCGACCATGATGAAAGAATTTCAATATGGGTGGTCAACATTCACCAACCATAACACGACTCACAAACGGTCAGAGAAGGAAACAATGGTCTGTGAATATCAGTTCTCAACTAGCAAGTACAGCGACCCTCAGTCGGTATAAGCACGGTGTGGCTACTATGCACAATGACCGACAAAAGTAGGCATATGTACTACCTTAGACCAAGAAATCCGCTGTGTGTGGTCTGCATTGACAACTCATAATCGGAGTCACAAATGGACAGAGAGGGTGACGATGGTTTGGGAACACCACGTATCAACTAGCAAGCACAAGGACCTTCAATACATTGTGGGACAGCGTGGATACCATGCACGATGACCAACCAAAGTAGGCATATGTCACTGACCATGACCAACAAATTTCACTTCATGTGGTCAGCGTTGACAACTCAGAACACGAGTCACACATAGTCAAAGGCGGGTAACAATGGTTTGGGAACACTAGCTATTAACTAGAAAGCACAAAAACGTTTAATTTGTAGTGACACGGCGTGGTAACCATGTACTGTGACAAACCGAAGTAGGCATATATCACTAACCATGACCAAACGAATTTCACAGTGTCTGGTCAATATTGGCAACTCATAACACGAGTCAGAAATGGTCAGAGGGGGAAACAATGGGTTGGGAACACTAGTTTTCAACTAGCAAGTACGAAGAACTTCAACAAGTAGTGGCAGGGTTTGGCTTGCATGCAAAATGACCAACCAAAGGATGAATACGTCACTGACTATGACCGAAGAAGTCCACTATGCGTGGTCAACATTGACAACTTATAACACCAGTCACAAATGGTCAGAGGGAGAGGCAATGGTTTGGGAACCCTATGCATGGACTAGAAAGGACAAATAACTTCAATACACAGTGGCACTGTGTGGCTACTATGCACACCAAAAAACCAAACAAGGCATATGTCACTGACAATGACCAAAGAATTTAAATATGGGTGGTGAACAATCACCAACCATAGCACGAGTCACAAACGGTCAGAGGGGGAAACAATGGTACACAAATATCAGTTCTCAACAAGCAAGTACAACGCCCTTGAATTAGTAGTAGCACTGTGTGGCTACCATGCACACTGACGGACCAAAGTAGGCATATGTACTGCCTTTGACCAAAGAAATCCGCTGTGTGTGGTCAACGTTGACAACTTATACTACGAGTCACAAATAGTCAGAAGGGGAAACAATTGTTTGGGAACACCAGGTATCAACTAGCAAGCACAATGACCTTCTAACCGTTGTGGCACGCTGTGGATACCATGCACGATGACCAACCAAGGTATGCATATGTAACTGACCATGACCAAAGAAATCATGTGTGGTAAGCTTTCACAGCTCATAACACGAGCCACAAATGGTCAGGGTGGAAGATAATGGTTTGTGAATACTAGTTATTGACTAGCAAGTACAAATACCTTCAATATGTAGTGGCACAGTGTGGCTACAATGCACATTGACCAACCAAAGTATGCATATGTCAATGACCATGACCAAAGAATTTCACTTCATGTGGTCAATGTTGACAACTCACAACACGAAACAATGATATTCACAGGGGCTAACACCAGTGTGGGAACACTAGCTATCAACTAGAAAGCACAAAGACCTTCGATACGTAGTGACACGGCGTGGTAACCATGTGTCAAGATGAGATCCGCGTGGTGCGGTCCTGACGTTTGTCTGATGGTCTCTAGTGGTTCACGTCTACTTTTTTGTGCGAATCTGAGGCTGAGCGTGAGCTTTCTGGTTGTCTCACGCTATGTGAGCAGAGACCGCCCTCGCGCTTTGCCTCCAGCACGACCTCGCCGTCGCCGTCGATGTGGACCACTGCGCCTTTCCTGCGGAAGAGCACCTCATACCCCTTGTCCGTCAAGCGGCTAACACTCAGGATGTCAGCCAGGCCGGGGACGTGCTGCACATCACGGATTGTGCAAAGCTCCTTCTTACCGCCCACCACGACTTCCACCTCCACGTCGCCTTGGCCGGCCACCGACCCGACTTTGTCGTTCGCGACCACCATCGACTTGGAGGACTTCTCGTAGGTGACGAACCCCACCTTCTCGACTTGGGTGTGCTCCTCGGCCCCGGAATCCAGGCACCACCTGTTGGCCTTCTTGAGGAACTGATTCTTGTTGCCATTGAGGAGTGACCTGCCCTTGCTGTTTTTGCCGCCAGTCTTTGCCTCCTCTGGGCACTCACGGGCCCAATAGCCCTCCTTGCCGCGATTGCGGCACGCACCTTGCTTGGTGCCCTTCTTGCCGCCGCCCTTTCCGCCACTTCCTCGGCCCCCACTTCCGCCACCGCAAGTTTTGGTGACAAGGGCCGATGAGGAAGACGAGGACTCCCCGCAGCTCCGACGCTGCGCCTCGTTGCGGATGTACTCTGCGACCGCGCCATAGGTGAGCTTGTCCTCCGACCATCCTCCGAGGACGATGATGAGTGGGCCCCAACTGTCAGGTAGGGCCATGAGAAAGGCCATCGCCTGCAGCTGCGTGTCGATCGTCCACCCCACGTCATTGCATTGCGAGGAGAGCGACTCGATCTGCTGCATGGCGGAGATGACATCATCTCCCTCCTCGATTCTTACCATGAGGAGCCGCTTCATTGCAAAGATTTTGTCCCCGAGTGACTTGGATTGGTGGATGGCGCAAAGCTTTTCCCAAGCTTCGACTGCCAGCTTGCAGTCTGGAAGTAGCCCTACTGCGACTCGGCTGTCCCGGACACCAAAAGCATGAGCGCCTCCGTGTTCTTCTTTTTGAAGGCCTGCTTCTCCGCGTCCGTAGCAATCGCCTCTGTTAGCACCTCCTTTCCTAGCATGACATCCAGCAACCCCTTATGCAAGGTGAAGTTTGAACTACCACCTCCATAGCCCGAAGCCCGGGCCGCCCGTATACTTCTGAATGGGCTGCGTCTCCTTCTGCGCCATGAACGTAGCTGCTACTCCGACAAGTTATTTGGTCATGGTTAGTGACATATGCCTAGTTTGGTTTGTCACTGTATGTGGTTACCATGCCGTGTCACTACGTATTGAAGGTCTTCGTGCTTTCTAGTTGATAGCTAGTGTTCCCAAACCATTGTTTCCCCCATATGACTATCAGTGACTCGTGTTGTGAGTTGTCAACACTGACCACATGAAGTGAAATTCGTTGGTCATGGTCAGTGACATATGCATACATTGGTTAGTCACTATGCATGATAGCCACGCTGTGCCACTACATATTGAAGGTATTTGTACTTCCTAGTTGATAACTAGTATTCACAAACCATTATCTTCCACCCTGACCATTCGTGACTCGTGTTATGAGTTGTCAAAGTTTACCACACTTAGTGACATTTTTTGGTCATGGTCAGTGACATATGCCTACTTTGGTTGGTCATCGTACATGGTATCCACACCGTGCCACAACTTGTTGAAGGTCCTTGTGCTTGCTAGTTGGTACCTGGTGTTGCCAAACCATTGTCTCCCACTCTGACCATTAGTGACTCCTATTATGAGTTGTCAATGCTGACCACACACAGCGGATTTCCTTGGTCAAAGGTAGTACATATTCCTACTTTGGTTGGTCATTGTGCATGGTAGCCACACGTGCTTATCCTGATTGAAGGTCGCTGTACTTGCTAGTTGTGAACTGATATTCACAGACCATTGTTTCCGCCTCTGACCGTCTGTGACTTGTGTTATGGTTGGTGAATGTTGACCACCCATATTGAAATTCTTTCATCATGGTCGGTGACATATGCCTAGTTTGGTTGTTTAGTGTGCATAGTAGCCACACCGTGCCACAACGAATGGAAGTTATTTGTCATGTCTAGTCGATGCATAGGGTTCCCAAACCATTGTCTCTCCCTCTAACAATATGTAACTCGTGTTATGAGTTGTCAATGTTGACCATACATAGTGGACTTCTCCGGTCATGTGCATCCTTTGGTTGGTCACTGTGCACGCTAGCCACACCGTGCCACTACTTGTTGAAAATCTTTATACTTCCTAGTTGACAACTAGTGTTGCCAACCCATGGTTTCCCACACTGACCATCTGTGACTCATGTTGTGAGTTTTCAACGTTGACCTCACACTGTGAAATCCGTTTGGTCATGGTTAGTGACATAGGCCTACTTTGGTTTGTCCTTGTACATGGTTACCACGCCGCGTCACTACATATTGAAGGTCTTTGTGCTTTCTAGCTGATAGCTAGTGTTCCCAAACCGCTGTTAGCCCCTCTGAATATCTGTGAATCGTGTTGTGAGTTGTCAACATTGACCACATGAAGTGAAATTCTTTGTTCCTGGTGAGTGACATATGCGTACTTTGGTTGGTTAGTCAGCATTGTAGCCACACTGTGCCACTACATATTGAATTTATTTATACTTGCTAGTCAATAACTAGTATTCACAAACCATTGTCTTCCACCCTGACCATTTGTGACTCGTGTTATGAGTTGTCAAAGTTTACCACACATTGTGACACTCTTTGGTCATGGTCAGTGACATATGCATGCCTTGGTTGGTCATCGTGCATGGTATCCAACCCATTCCACAACGTTCTATAGCTCCTTGTGCTTGCTATTTCATACTTGGTGTTCCCAAACCATTGTTTTCCCCTCTGACCATTTGTGACTTGTATTATGAGTTGTCGATGTTGACCAGACACAGCGGATTTCTTTCGTCAAAGGCAGTACATATGCCTACTTTGGTCGGTCAATGTGCATGGTAGCCACACCTTGCTACTACTGACTGAAGTTCGTTGTACTTGCTAGTTGAGAACTGATATTCCCATACAATTGTTTCCTCCCGTGACCGTTTGTGACTCGTGTTATGGTTGGTCGACGTTGACCACCCATATTGAAATTCTCTGGTCATGGTCAGTGACATATGCCTAGTTTGGATGTTTGGTGTGCATATTCGCCACACCGTACAACTACATATCGACGTTAATTGTCCTTTCTAGTACGTGCATAGGGCTCCCAAACCATTTTCTCTCCCTCTGACCATTCGTGACTTGTGTTATGAGTTGTCAATGTTGACCACTCATAGTGGACTTCTCTGGTCATAGTCAGTGACGTATTCATCCTTTGGTTGGTCACTGTTCACGCTAGCAACACCATGCCACTACTTGTTGAATTTCTTCGTACTTGCTAGTTGATAACTAGTGTTCCTAATCCATTGTTTTCCCCTCTGACCATTTGTGACTCGTGTGATGAGTTTCCAACGTTGACCACACATTGTGAAATTTGTTTGGTCATGGTTAGTGACATATGCCTACTTTGGTTTGTCACTGTACATGGTTACCACACGGTATCACTACCTATTGAAGGTATTTGTGCTTTCTGGTCAATAGCTATTGTTCCCAAACTAATGTTACACCCCCTTTTGACTATCTGTGACTCGTGTTATGAGTTTTCAATGCTGACGACATGAAGTGAAATTCCTTGGTCATGGTCAGTGACATATGCATACTTTGGTTGGTCACTGTGCATGGTAGCCACACTGTGCCACTACATGTTGAAGGTATTTGTACTTTCTACTCGATGACTAGTATTCACAAACCATTGTCTTCCACTCTGA
Source organism: Penium margaritaceum (assembly GCA_023375785.1). Lineage (NCBI taxonomy): Eukaryota > Viridiplantae > Streptophyta > Zygnematophyceae > Desmidiales > Peniaceae > Penium > Penium margaritaceum. The sequence continues at coordinate 29,078 of SZWC01005482.1, read as the reverse complement.
CCATTTGTGACTCGTGTTATGAGTTGACAAAGATTACCACACTTAGTGACATTATTTGGTCATGGTCAGTGACATATGCCTACTTTGGTTGGTCATCATGCATGGTATCCACACTGTGCCACAACTTATTGAAGGTCCTTGTGCTTGCTAGTTGATACCTGGTGTTCCCAAACCAGTGTCTCCCCCTCTAACCATTTGTGACTCGTGTTATGAGTTGACAAAGATTACCACACTTAGTGACATTATTTGGTCATGGTCAGTGACATATGCCTACTTTGGTTGGTCATCATGCATGGTATCCACACTGTGCCACAACTTATTGAAGGTCCTTGTGCTTGCTAGTTGATACCTGGTGTTCCCAAACCAGTGTCTCCCCCTCTAACCATTTGTGACTCCTATTATGAGTTGTGAACGCTGACCACACACAGCGGATTTCTCTGGTCAAAGAAAGTACATATGCCTACTTTGGTCGGACATTGTACATGGTAGCCACACCGTGCTTATACTGATTGAAGGTCGCTGTACTTGCTAGTTAAGAACTGATAATCACAGACCATTGTTTCCCCCTCTGACCGTTTGTGACTTGTGTTATGATTGGTGAATGTTGACCACCCATATTGAACTTCTTTCATCATGGTCGGTGACATATGCCTAGTTTGGTTGTTTGGTATGCATTGTAGCCACACCGTGCCACTACGTATTGAAGTTCTTTGTCCTTTCTAGTCAATACATAGGGTTCCCGAACCAGTGTCTCTCCCTCTGACCATTTGTGACTCGTGTTATGAGTTGTCAATGTTGACCGTACATAGTGGACTTCTTCGGTCATAGTCAGTGACGTGTGCATCCTTTGGTTGGTCACTCTGCACGCTCGCCACACTGTGCCACTACTTGTTCAAAATCTTTCTACTTGCTAGTTGATAACTAGTGGTTCCAACCCATGGTTTCCCCCCCTGACCATTTGTGACTCGTGTTATGGGTTTTCAACATTGACCATACACTGTGAAATCCGTTTGGTCATGGTTTGTGACATATGCCTACTTCGGTTTGTCACTGTACATGGTTACCACCACGTGTCATTACGTATCAAATTTCTTTGTGCTTTCTTGTTGACAGCTAGTATTCCCAAACCATTGTGAGCCCCCTCTGACTATATGTGACTCGTGTTGTGAGTTGTAGATGTTGACCACATGAAGTGAAATTCTTTGTTCATGGTCAGTGACATTTGCATAATTTGGTTGGTCACTGTGCATTTTAGCCACAATGTGCCACTATATATTGAAGGTATTTGTGCTTGCTAGTCGATAACTAGTATTCACAAACCATTATCTTCCTCCCTAACCATTTGTGACTCGTGTTATGAGTTGTCAAAGTTTACCACACTTAGTGACATTATTTGGTCATGGTCAGTGACATATGCCTACTTTGGTTGGTCTTCATGCATGGTATCCACACCGTGCCACAATGTTTTGAAGCTCCTTGTGCTTGCTAGTTGATATCTCATGTTACCAGACCATTGTTTCCCCCTCTGACCATTTGTGATTCCAGTTATGAGTTATCAACGCTGTCCACACACAGCGGATTTCTTTGGTCAAATGCAGTACATATGCCTACTTTGGTCAGTCATTGTGCATGGTAGCCACACCGTACTTACACTGATTGAAGGTCGCTGTAGTTGCTAGTTGAGAACTGATATTCCCAGACCATTGTTTCACCCTCTGACCGTTTGGTACTCGTGTTATGGTTGGTGAATGTTGACCACCCATATTGAAATTCTTTGTTCATGGTCCGTGACATATGCCTACGGTGGTTGTTTGGTGTGCATAGTAGCCACATCGTTCCAATACGTATTGAAGTTCTTTGTCCTCTTTAGTTGATACATAGGGTTCCCAAACCATTGTCTCTCCCTCTGACCATTTGTGACTCGTGTTATGAGTTGTCAATGTTGACCACATATAGTGGACTTCTTCGGTCATAGTCAGTGACATATGCTTCCTTTGGTTGTTCCAAACCGATGGTTTCCCCCAATGACCATTTGTGACTCGTGTTATGAGTTTTCCACGTTGACCACACACTGTGAAATCTGTTTGGTCATGGTTAGTGACATATGCCTACTTTTGTTTGTCACTGTACATGGTTACCACGCCGTGTGACTACGTATTGAAGGTCTCTATGCTTTATTGTTGATAGCTAGTGTTCCCAAACCATTGTTACCCACTCTGAATACCTGTGACTTGTGTTGTGAGTTATAAACATTGACCACATGAAGTGAAATTCTTTGTTCATGGTCAGTGATATATGCGTACTTTGGTTGGTCACTGTGCATTGTAGCCACACTGTGCCACTACATATTGAAGGTATTTGTACTTGCTAGTCGATAAGTAGTATTCACAAACCATTATCTTCCACCCTGACCATTTATGACTCGTGTTATGAGTTTTCAAAGTTTTCCACACATGGTGACATTCTTTGGTCATGGTCAGTGACATATGCATACCTTGGTTGGTCATCGTGGTTGGTATCCATACCGTGCCACAACATATTGTATCTCCTCGTGCTTGCTATTTGATACTCAATGTTCCCAAACCATTGTCTCCCCCTTTGACCATTTGTGACTCCTAATATGAGCTGTCCACATTGACCAGACACAGCGGATTTTTTTTGTCAAAGGCAGTACATATGACTACTTTGGTCGGTCATTGTGCGTGGCAGCCACACCGTGCTACTACTGACTGAAGGTCGTTGTACTTGCTAGTTGAGAACCAATATTCCCAAACCATTGTTTCCTCCCCTGACCGTTTGTGACTTGTGTTATGGTTGGTCAACGTTGACCACCCATATTGAAATTCTATGGTCATGGTCAGTGACCTATGCCAAGTTTGGATGTTTGGTGTGCATTTTAGCCACACCGTGCCACTAGGCATTGAAGTTGTTTTTCCTTTCTAGTCCATGCATATGGTTCCCGAACCATTGTCTCTCCCTCTGACTATTCATGACTCGTGTTATGAGTTGTCAATGTTTACAACACACATTGGAATTCTTCGGTCATAGTGAGTGATGTATTCATCCTTTGGTTGGTTACCGTGCACTCTAGCCACACCGTGCCACTACTTGTTGAAGTTCTTCGTACTTGCTAGTTGACAATCAGTGGTCCTAACCAATTGTTTTACCCCTGTGACCATTTGTGACTCGTGGGATGAGTTTTCACGTTGACCACACACCGTGAAATTCGTTTGGTCATGGTTAGTGACATATGCCTACTTTGGCTTGTCACGGTACATGGTTACCACGCTGTGTCACTACGCATTGAAGGTATTTGTGCGTTCTATTCAATAGCTAGTGTTCCCACACCATTGTTATCCCCCTCTGACTATTTGTGACTCGTGTTGTGAGTTGTCAACGCTGACCACATGAAGTGAAATTCGTTGGTCAGGGTCAGTGCCATATGCATACTTTGGTTGGTCACTGTGCATGGTAGCCACGCACTGCCACTACATATGGAAGGTATTTGTACTTGCTAGTCGATAACTAGTATTCACAAACCATTATCTTCCACCCTGACCATTCGTGACTCGTGTTATGAGTTGTCAACGTTTACCACACTTAGTGAAATTGTTTGGTCATGGACAATGACATATGCCTACTTTAGTTTGTCATCGTTCATGGTATCCACACCGTGCCACAACTGATTGCAGTTCCTTGTGCTTGCTAGATGATACCTGGTGTTCCGAAACCATTGTCTCCCCCTCCGACGATTAGTGACTCCTATTATGAGTTGTCAACGCTGACCACACACAACGGATTTCTTTGGTCAAAGGTAGTACATATGCCTACTTTGGTCGGTCATTGTACATGGTAGCCACACCGTGCTTATACTGATTGAAGGTCGCTGTACTTGCTAGTTGATAATTGATATTTACAGACCATTGTTTCCCCCTCTCGCCGTTTGTGACTCGTGTTATGGTTGGTGAATGTTGACCACCCATATTGAAATTCTTTCATCATGGTCGGTGACATATGCATAGTTTGGTTGTTTGGTGTGCATAGTAGCCACACTATGAGACTACGTATTGAAGTACTTTGTCCTTTCTAGTCGATACATATGGTTCCCAAACCACTGTCTCTTCCTCTGACCATTTGTGACTCGTGTTATGAGTTGTCAATGTTGACCATACATAGTGGACTTCTTTGCTCATAGTCAGTGACGTGTGCATCCTTTGGTTGGTCACTGTGCACGCTAGGCACACTGTGCCACTACTTATTGAAAAGCTTTCTACTTGCTAGTTGATAACTAGTGTTCCCAACCCATGGGTTCCCCCACTGACCATTTGTGACTCGTGTTATGAGTTTTCAAGGTGGACCACACACTGTGAAATCCGTTTGGTCATGGTTTGTGACATATGCCTACTTTGGTTTGTCACTGTGCATGGTTACCACACTGTGTCATTATGTATCGAGGGTCTTTGTGCTTTCTTTTTGACAGCTATTGTTCCCAAACCATTGTTAGCCCCCTCTAACTATCCGTGACTCGTGTTGCAAGTCGTAAATTTTGACCACATGAAGTGAAATTGTTTGTTCATGGTCAATGACATATGCATGCTTTGGTTGGTCACTGTGCATTGTAGCCACACTGTGCCACTATATATTGAAGGTATTTGTACTTGCTAGTCGATGACTAGTATTCACAAACCATTATCTTCCACCCTGACCATTTGTGACTCGTGTTATGAGGTATCAAAGTTTACCGCACTTAGTGACATTATTTGGTCATTGTTAGTGACATATGCCTACTTTTGTTGGTCATCGTGCATGGTATCCACACCGTGCCACAACGTACTGAAACTCCTTGTGCTTGCTATTTGATACTTGGTGTTCCCAAACCATAGTTTTCCGCTCTGACCATTTGTAACTCGTATTATGAGTTGTCAACGTTGACCACACTCGGTTGATTTCTTTGGTCAGACGCAGTACATATGCCTACTTTGGTCGGTCGATGTGCATGGTAGCGACACCGTGCTACTTCTGACTGAAGTTCGCTGTACTTGCTAGTTGGTATCTAGTATTCCCAAACCATTGTTTCCCCCCTCTGACAATTCGTGACCCACATTATGGGTTGTCAACGTTGACCACAAATAGTAGAATTATTTGGTCATGGTAAGTGGCACATGCCTAATCTGGTTGGTCATTGTGCATGGTAGTGACACCGTTCCACTACTTGTTAAAAGTCTTTGTACTTTCTAGTCAATAAATAACAAAAGGTTTCTCCCTTTGACACCAGGTCGGTTTTTGTTGATTTGTTACGCGTAGGTGTCCTCACTCGAATACTCCCTCCCACCCCCTAGAGGGATGTTCCGTGGACGACCTGGAGGACTGATATGCGACCGCATTATGACACCCCACTATCCCTCCACGGCTTAGGCTTGAAGGTAGAGTTGAGGTATCACAACACAGCCGCACCCCTCCCCCACTCCCCCACCCAGGGCGCAAGCCTATTCTATATCGCGGGTATGAGGATTCAAACCCAGGACCTACCGCCCCAGAATCTAACTCTAGAAGCACTAAGCCAACTCACATAGTGTTCATATGATGTCCAAATGACATTATAAGGGTTCCTATAGGTAACGGGCATAAAATGAGCGGGTGAGAGATTAGAGGGTAGTTTTCAAATGAATGATTGATAACAAAGTTAGTTTAATCAAAAACATTTGACGCAGATGGAATTTCAAATTTTGACACTTCGAGCTTGAATAACCTCTCAACCATTTCTTTGATTGACCAGCCGTAAGAAGGAAAGTTGACTACACATAGTCAAACTCTTTTTATGATATTCGGTGACACAAGCATACTTTGGTTGGTCATTGTGCATTGTAGCCACACCGTGCCACCACTTATCGAAGGTCTTTGTACCTGCTAGTCAATACCGAGTATTCCCAAACCACTGTTTCCCCCTCTGCCCATTTTTTACTTTTTTTATGAGTTGTGAACGTTGACCACACACTTAACTTCTTTGATCATGAGCAGTGATGTATGTCTACTTGGATAGGTCATTGTGCACGGTAGCCACACCGTGCCAATACATACAAAAAATCTTCCTACTTGCTAGAAGATACATAGTGTTTTGAAACCATGTTTTCCCCCTCTGACCGTTTGTGACTCATGTTATGGATTGTGAACGTTGACCACCCATATCAAAATTCTTTGGTCATGGTTAGTGACATATTCCTAGTTTGGTTTGTCACTGTACATGGCTACCACGCCGGGTCACTACGTATTGAAGGTCTTTGTGCTTTCTAGTTGAGAGCTAGTGTTTCCAAACCATCGTTACCCCTCTCTGACTATCAGTGACTCGTGTTGTGAGCTGTCAATGCTGACCACATGAAGTGAAATTCGTTGGTCATGGTCAGTGACATGTGCATACTTTGGTTGGCACTGTGCATTGTAGCCACACTGTGCCACTACATATTGAAGGTATTTGTACTTGTTAGTCGATAACTAGTATTAACAAACCATCATCTTCCACCCTGACTATTTGTGACTCGTGTTATGAGCAGTCATATTTTACCACACTTAGTGACATTATTTGGTGATGGTCAGTGTCATGGTCAGTGACATATCGAAATTCTTTGGTCATGGTTAGTGACATATGGCTAATTTGGTTGGTCATCGTGCACGGCATCCACACCGTCCCACAACATTTTGAAGCTCCTTGTGCTTGCCATTTTATACTTGTTGTTCCCAACCCATTGTTTCCCCCTCTGACCATTTGTGACTTGTATTATGAGTTGTCAACGTTGACCACACACATCGGATTTCTTTGGTCCAAGGCAGTACATATGCCTACTTTGGTCGGTCATTTGGGCCTGGTAGCCACACCGTGCTACTACTGACTGAAGGTCGTTGTACTTGCTAGTTGAGAACTGATATTCGCATAGCATTGTTTCATCCCCTGATTGTTTGTGACTCGTGTTATGGTTGGTCAACATTGACCACCCATATTGAAATTCTCTGGTCATTGTCAGTGACATATGCCTATTTTGGTTGTTTGGTGTGCATACTAGCCACACCGTGCCACTACGTATTTATTTTTTTTGTCTTTTCTAGTCAATACATAGGCTTCTCAAACAATTCTCTCTCCCTCTGATCATTTGTGACTCGTGTTATGAGTTGTCAATGTTGACCACACATAGTGGACTTCCTCGGTCATAGTCAGTGACATTTGCATCCTTTGGTTGGTCACTGTGTATGCTAGCCACACCGTGCCACTTGTTCTTGATAATCTTTCTACTTGCTGGTTGATAACTAGTGTTCCCAACCCATGGTTTCCCCCACTGACCATCTGTGACTCGTGTTATGAGTTTTCATCATTGACCACACACTGTGAAATCCGTTTGGTCATGGTTAGTGACGTATGTCTACTTTGGTCTGTCCCTGTACATGGTTATCACACCGTGTCACTACATATTGAAGGTCTTTGTGCTTTCTAGTTGATTGCTCGTGTTCCCAAACCGTTGATAGCCCCTCTAAATATCTGTGACTCGTGTTGTGAGTTGTCAACATTGACCACATGACGTGAAATTCTTTGGTCATGGTCAGTGACATATGCCTACTTTGGTTGGTCACTGTGCATTGTAGCCACACTATGCCACTACATATTGAAGGTATTTGTACTTGCTACTCGATAACTAGTATTCACAAAACATTGTCTTCCACTCTGACCATTTGTGACTCGTGTTATGAGTTATCAAACTTTACCACGCTTAGTGATATTATTTGGTCATGGTCATTGACACATGCCTACTTTGGTTGGTCATCGTGCATGGAATCCACACTGTGCCACAACGTATTGAAGCTCCTTGTCCTTGCTATTTGATACTTGGTTTTCCCAAACCATTGTTTCCCCCTCAGACCATTTGTGACTCGTATTATGAGTAGTCAACGTTGACCACACACGGTGGATTTCTTTGGTCAAAGGCAGTACATATGCCTGCTTTGGTCGGTCATTGTGCATGGTAGCCACACCGTGCTACTACTGACTGAAGGTCGTTGTACTTGCTAGTTGGAATATAGTATTCCCAAACCATTGTTTCCCCCTCTGACCATTTTTTACTTTTATTATGAGTTGTGAACGTTGACCACACACTAAACTTTTTTGGTCATGAGCAGTGATGTATGTCTACTTGGATAGGTCATTGTGCACGGTAGCCACACCGTGCCAATACATACAAAAAATCTTCCTACTTGCTAGAAGATACATAGTGTTTTGAAACCATGTTTTCCCCCTCCGACCTTTTGTGACTCATGTTATGGATTGTGAACGTTGACCACCCATATCGAAATTCTTTGGTCATGGTTAGTGACATATTCCTAGTTTTGTTTGTCACTGTACATGGCTACCACGCCGGGTCACTACGTATTGAAGGTCTTTGTGCTTTCTAGTTGAGAGCTAGTGTTCCCAAACCATCGTTACCCCTCTCTGACTATCAGGGACTCGTGTTGTGAGCTGTCAATGCTGACCACATGAAGTGAAATTCGTTGGTCATGGTCAGTGACATGTGCATACTTTGGTTGGCACTGTGCATTGTAGCCACACTGTGCCACTACATATTGAAGGTATTTGTACTTGCTAGTCAATAACTAGTATTAACAAACCATCATCTTCCACCCTGACTATTTGTGACTCGTGTTATGAGCAGTCAATTTTTACCACACTTAGTGACATTATTTGGTGATGGTCAGTGTCATGGTCAGTGACATATCGAAATTCTTTGGTCATGGTTAGTGACATATGGCTACTTTGGCTGGTCATCGTGCACGGTATCCACACCGTCCCACAACATTTTGAAGCTCCTTGTGCTTGCCATTTTATACTTGTTGTTCCCAACCCATTGTTTCCCCCTCTGACCATTTGTGACTTGTATTATGAGTTGTCAACGTTGACCACACACATCGGATTTCTTTGGTCAAAGGCAGTACATATGCCTACTTTGGTCGGTCATTTGGGCCTGGTAGCCACACCGTGCTACTACTGACTGAAGGTCGTTGTACTTGCTAGTTGAGAACTGATATCTGCATAGCATTGTTTCATCCCCTGATTGTTTGTGACTCGTGTTATGGTTGGTCAACATTGACCACCCATATTGAAATTCTCTGGTCATTGTCAGTGACATACGCCTAGTTTGGTTGTTTGGTGTGCATATTAGCCACACCGTGCCACTACGTATTTATTTTTTTTGTCCTTTCTAGTCGATACATAGGCTTCTCAAACAATTCTCTCTCCCTCTGACCATTTGTGACTCGTGTTATGAGTTGTCAATGTTGACCACACATAGTGGACTTCCTCGGTCATAGTCAGTGACATTTGCATCCTTTGGTTGGTCACTGTGTATGCTAGCCACACCGTGCCACTTGTTCTTGATAATCTTTCTACTTGCTAGTTGATAACTAGTGTTCCCAACCCATGGTTTCCCCCACTGACCATCTGTGACTCATGTTATGAGTTTTCAACATTGACCACACACTGTGAAATCCGTTTGGTCATGGTTAGTGACATATGTCTACTTTGGTCTGTCCCTGTACATGGTTATCACACAGTGTCACTACGTATCGAAGGTCTTTGTGCTTTCTAGTTGATTTCTCGTGTTCCCAAACCGTTGATAGCCCCTCTAAATATCTGTGACTCGTATTGTGAGTTGTCAACATTGACCACATGACGTGAAATTCTTTGGTCATGGTCAGTGACATATGCATACTTTGGTAGGTCACTGTGCATTGTAGCCACACTGTGCCACTACATATTGAAGGTATTTGTACTTGCTACTCGATAACTAGTATTCACAAAACATTTTCTTCCACTCTGACCATTTGTGACTCGTGTTATGAGTTATCAAACTTTACCACGCTTAGTGACATTATTTGGTCATGGTCATTGACACATGCCTACTTTGGTTGGTCATCGTGCATGGTATCCACACTGTGCCACAACGTATTGAAGCTTCGTGTCCTTGCTATTTGATACTTGGTGTTCCCAAACCATTGTTTCCCCCTCAGACCATTTGTGACTCGTATTATGAGTAGTCAACGTTGACCACACACGGTGGATTTCTTTGGTCAAAGGCAGTACATATGCCTGCTTTGGTCGGTCATTGTGCATGGTAGCCACACCGTGCTACTACTGACTGAAGGTCGTTGTACTTGCTAGTTGGAATATAGTATTCCCAAACCATTGTTTCCCCCTCTGACACTTCATGACCCATATTATGGGTTGTCAATGTTGACCACACATAGTAAAATTATTTGGTCATGGTAAGTGGCACATGCCCAATCTGGTTGGTCATTGTGCATGGTAGCCACACCGTTCCACTACTTGTTGAAAGTCTTTGTACTTGCTAGTAAATAAATAGCAAAATGTTTCTCCCATTGACACCAGGTCGGTTTTTGTTGATTTGTTACGCGTAGGTGCCTTCACTAGAATACTCCCTCCCACCCCCTAGAGGGATGTTCCGTGGACGACCTGGAGGACAGATTTGCAACCGTATTATGACACCCCCCTACCCCCC
>SZWC01005482.1:0-18444 GCA_023375785.1 Penium margaritaceum | reverse complement strand
CACGACACGGCGCCCCCACCCCCCCCCCTCCCTGGACCTATTCTATATTGCGCGTACGAGGATTGAAACCCATAACATACCGCTCCAGAATCTAACTCCAGAAGCACTAAGCCAACTCAAATGGTATTCATATGATGTCCAAATGACATTATAAGGGTTCAAATGGGTAAAGGGCATAAAATAAGGGGATGTAAGACTAGAGGGTAGTTTTCAAAAGCATGAATGATAACAAAGTTAGTTTAATCATAAAAATCTGACGCAGATGGAGTTTCAAATTTTGCAACTTTGAGCTTGAATAACCTCTCAACCATTGCTCTGCTTGACCAGCCGGAAGAAGGAAAGTTGACAATACACAGTGAAACTCGTTTTATGATATTCAGTGACACAAGCATACTCTGGTTGGTCATTGTGCATGGTAGCCACACCGTGCCATCACTTATCGAAGGTCTTTGTACTTGCTAGTCGATACCGAGTATTTCCAAACCATTATTTCTCCCTCTGCCCATTTTTTTTACTTGTATTATGAGTTGTGAACGTTGACCACACACACTTAACTTCTTTGGTCATGAGCAGTGATGTATGCCTACTTGGATAGATCATTGTGCACGGTAGCCACACCGTGCCAATACATACAAAAAATCTTTGTACTTGCTAGAAGATACATTATGTTTTGAGACCATCTTTCCCCCCTCTGACCATTTGTGACTCATGTTATCACTTGTGAACGTTGACCACCCATATTGAAATTCTTTGGTCATGATTAGTGACATATGCCTAGTTTGGTTTGTCACTGTACGTGGTTACCACGCCGTGTCTCTACGTATTGAATGTCTTTGTGCTTTCTAGTTGAAAGGTAGTGTTCCCAAACCATTGTTACCCCCCTCTGACTATGAGTGACTCCTGTTGTGAGTTGTCAACGCTGACCACATGAAGTGAAATTCGTTGGTCATGGTCAGTGACATATGCATACTTTGGTTGGTCATTGTGCATGGTAGCCACGCTGTGCCACTACATATTGAAGGTATTTGTACTTGCTAGTCGATAACTAGTATTCACAAACCATTATCTTCCACCCTAACCATTACTCACTCATGTTATGAGTTGTTTAAGTTTACCACAGTTAGTGACATTATTTGGTCATGGTCAGTGACGTATGCCTACTTTGGTTGGTCATCGTGCATGGTATCCACACCGTGTCACAACTTGTTGAAGTTCGTTGTACTTGCTAGTTGATACCTGATATCCCAGACCATTGTTTCCCCCTCAGACCATTTGTGACTCGTATTATGAGTTGTCAACGTTGACCATACACAGTGGAATTCTTTGGTCAAAGGCAGTACATATGCATACTTTGGTCGGTCATTGTGCATGGTAGCCACACCGTGCTACTGCTGACTGAAGGTCGTTGTACTCGCTAGTTGAGAACTTGTATTCCCATAGCATTGTTTCCTCCACTGACCGTTTGTGACTCGTGTTTTGGTTGGTCAACAATAACCACCCACACTGAAATTCTCTGGTTATGGTCAATGACATGTGCCTACTTTGGTTGTTTGGTGTGCATATTAGCCACACCGTGCCACTACGTATTGAAGTTCTTTGACCTTTCTAGTCGATACCTAGGGTTCCCAAACCATTGTCTTTCTGTCTGACCATTTTTGACTCGTGTTATGAGTATTCAACATTGACCATACACTGTCAAATCCGTTTGGTCATGGTTAGTGACGTATGCCTACTCTCGCTTGTACCTGTACATGGTTACCATGCCGTCTAACTACGTATCGAATGTCTTTGTGCTTTCTAGTTGATAGCTAGTGTTCCCAAACTGTTGTTAGCCCCTGTGAATATCTGTGACTCGTGTTGTGAGTTGTTAACATTGACCACATGAAGTAAAATTCTTTGGTCATGGTCAGTGACATATGCATACTTTGGTTGGTCACTGTGCATTGTAGCCACACTGTGCCAATACATATTGAAGATATTTGTACTTGCTAGTCGATAACTAGTATTCACAAACCATTATCTTCCACAGTGACCATTTGTGAATCTTGTTATGAGCTATCAAAGTTTACCACACATGGTGACAATCTTTGGTCATGGTCAGTGACATATACATACCGTGGTTGGTCATCGTGCATGGTATCCACACCGTGCCACAACGTATTGAAGGTCATTGTGCTTGCTAGTTGATACCTGGTGTTCCCAAACAATTGTTTCCCCATCTGACTATTTGTGACTCGCATTATGAGTTGTCAAAGTTGACAACACACAGCGGATTTCTTTCGTCAAAGGCACTACATATGCCTACTTTTGTCGGTCATTGTGCATGGTAGCCACACCGTGCTACTACTGATTCAAGGGTGTTGTACTTGCTAGTTGAGAACTGATATTTGTGTACCATTGTTTCCCCCTCTGACCGTTTGTGACTCGTGTTATGGTTGGTGAACGTTGACCACCCATATTGAAGTTATTTGTTCATTGTCAGTGACATATGCCTTGTTTGGTTGTTTGGTGTGCATAGTAGCCACACAGTGCCACTATGTATTGAAGTTATTTGTCCTTTCTAGTCCATGCATAGGATGATCAAACCAGTGTCTCTCCCTCTGACCATTTGTGACTCGTGTTATGAGTTGTCAATGTTTACCACGCATAGTGGATTTCTTCGGTTAATAGTCAGTGACGTATTCATCCTTTGGTTGGTCACTGTGCACGCTAACCAAACCGTGCCACTACTTGTTGAAGTTATTTGTACTTGCTAGTTGACAACTAGTGTTCCCAACCCATTGTTTCCCCCTCTCACCATTTGTGACTCGTGTAATGAGTTGTCAATATTGACCACACACTTTGAAATTCGTTTGGTCATGGTTAGTTACATATGCCTACTTTGGTTTGTCACTGTACATGGTTACCACGCCGTGCCACTACATATTAAAGGTATTTGTGCTTTCTAGTTAATAGCTAGTGTTCCCAAACCATTGGTACCCCCTTTTGACTATCTGTGACTCATGTTATGAGTTGTCAACGCTGACCACATGAAGTGAAATTTGTTGGTCATGGTCAGTGACATATGCATACATTGGTTCGTCACTGTGCATGGTAGCCACGCTGCGCCACTATATGTTGCAAGTATTTGTACTTGCTACTCGATAAATAGTATTCATCAACCATTGTCTTCCACTCTGACCATTTGTGCCTCGTGTTATGAGCTGTCAAAGTTTACCACACCTCGTGACATTATTTGGTCATGGTCAGTGACATATGCCTACTTTGGTTGGTCATCGTGCATGGTATCCACACCGTGCCACAACTTTTTGAAGTTCCTTGTGCTTGTTTGTTCATACCTTATGTCCTCAGACCATTCTTTCCCACCTCTTACCATTTGTGATTTGTATTATGAGTTGTCAACGCTATCCCCACACAGCGATTTCTTTGGTCAAAGGCAGTACATATGCCTACTTTGGTCGGTCATTGTGCATGGTAGCCACACCGTGCTTATACGGATTGAAGGTCGCTGTACTTGCTAGTTGAGAACTGAAATTCCCAGACCATTGTTTCCCCCTTTGACCGTTTGTGACTCGTGTTATGGTTGGTGAATGTTGACCACCCATATTGAAATTCTTTGGTCATGGTCAGTGACATATGCATAGTTTGGTTGTTTGGTGTGCATAGTAGCCACACTGTGCTACTACATATTGAAGTTCTTTTTCCTTTCTAGTGGATACATTGGATTCCAAAACCATTGTCTCTCCCTGTGACAATTTGTGACTCATGTTATGAGTTTTCAATGTTGACTACACATAGTGGACTCGTTCGGTCATACTCAAGGACATATGCATCCTTTGGTTGGTCACTGTGCATGTAGCCACACCGTGCCACTACTTGTTGAAGTTATTCGTACTTGCACAACTAGTATTCCCCACCCATTGTTTCCCCCTCTGACTATTTCAGACTCGTGTTATGAGTTGTCAATATTGACCACACACTCTGAAATTCGTTTGGTCATGGTTAGTGATATATGCCTACTTTGGTTTGTCACAGTACATGGTTACCACGCCGTGTCACTACATGTTAAACGTATTTGTGCTTTCTAGTTAATAGCTAGTGTCCTCAAACCATTGTTACCCGCCTTTGACTATCTGTGACTCGTGTTCTGAGTTGTCAACGCTAACCACATGAAGTGAAATTCGTTGGTCATGGTTAGTGACATATGCCTACTTTGGTTGGTCATCGTGCATGGTCTCCACACTGTGCCACAACGTATTAAAGGTCCTTGTGCTTGCTAGTTGATACCTGGTGTTCCCAAACCATCGTCACCCCCTCTGACCATTAATGACTCCGATCATGAGTTCTCAACGCTGACCACACACAGCGGAGTTTTTGGTCTAAGGTAGTACATATGCCTACTTTGGTCAATCATTGTGCATAGCTGCTACACCATGTTTATACTGACTGAGGGTCGCTATACTTGCTAGTTTAGAACTGATATTCACAGACCATTGTTTCCCTCTCTGGCCGTTTGTGAGTCGTGTTATGGTTTGTGAATGTTGACCAGCCATATTGAAATTCTTTCATCATGGTCGGTGACATATGCCTAGTTTGGTTGTTTGGTGTGCATAGTAGCCACACCGTGCCACTACGTATTGAATTTCCTTGTCCTTTCTAGTCAATACATAGGTTTCTCAAACCATTGTCTCTCCCTCAGACCATTTGTGACTCGTGTTATGAGTTGTCAATGTTGACCAAACATAGTGGACTTCTTCGGTCATAGTCAGTGACGTGTGCATCATTTGGTTGGTCACTGTGCACGCTAGCCACACCGTGCCACTACTTGTTGAAAATATTTCTACTTCCTAGTTGATAACTAGTGTTCCCAACCCATGGTTTCCCCCACTGACCATTTGTGACTCGTGTTATGAGTTTTCAACGTTGACCATACACTGTGAAATCCGTTTGGTCATGGTTTGTGACATATGCCTGCTTTGGTTTGTCCCTCTACTTGGTTACCACGCCATGTACCTACGTATCAAAGGTCTTTGTGCTTTCTAGTTGATAGCTAGTGTTGACAAATTGTTGTTAGCCCCTCTGAATGTTTGTGACTCGTGTTGTGAGTTGTCAACATTGACCACATGAAGTGAAATTCTTTGATCATGGTCAGTGACATATGCATACTTTGGTTGGTCACTGTGCATGGTAGCCACGCTGTGCCACTACAAATTGAAGGTATTTGTACTTGCTACTCGAGAAGTAGTATTCAAGAACCATTGTCTTCCACTCTGACCATTTGTGACTTGTGTTTTGAGCTGTCCAAGTTTACCACACTTAGTGACATTATTTGGTCATGGTCAGTGACGTATGCCTACTTTGGTTGGTCATCGTGCATGGTATCCACACCGTGGCACACCTTGTTGAAGGTCATTGTACTTGCTAGTTGATACATGATGTTCCCAGACCATTGTTTTCCCCTCAGACCATTTGTGACTCGTATTATGAGTTGTCAACGTTGACCATACACAGTGGAATTCTTTGGTCAAAGGCACTACATATGCATACTTTGGTCGGTAATTGTGCATGGCAGCCACACCGTGCTACTGCTGACTGAAGGTCGTTGTACTTGCTAGTTGAGAGCTTGTATTCCCATAGCCTTGTTTCCTCCCCTGACCGTTTGTGACTCGTGTGATGGTTGGTCAACGTTGACCACCCACATTGAAATTCTCTGGTTATGGTCAATGACATGTGCCTACTTTGGTTGTTTGGTGTGCATATTAGCCACACCATGCCACTACATTTTGAAGTTTTGTGTCCTTTCTAGTCAATACCTAGGGTTCCCAAACCATTGTCTCTCCGTCTGTCCATTTTTGACTCGTGTTATGAGTTTTCACCGTTGACTATACACTGTGAAATCCGTTTGGTCATGGTTAATGACGTATGCCTACTCTGGCTTGTCCCTGTACATGGTTTCCATGCCGTCTAACTATGTATCGAAGGTCTTTGTGCTTTCTAGTTGATAGCTAGTGTTCCCAAAACGTTGTTAGCCCCTGTGAATATCTGTGACTCGTGTTGTGAGTTGTCAACATTGACCACATGAAGTGAAATTCTTTGGTCATGGTTAGTGACATATGCATACTTTGGTTGGTCACTGTGCATTGTAGCCACACTGTGCCAATACATATTGAAGATATTTGTACTTGCTAGTCGATAACTAGTATTCACAAACCATTATCTTCCACAGTGACCATTTGTGACTCCAATTATGAGCAGTCAAAGTTTACCACACATGGTGACATTCTTTGGTCATGGTCAGTGACATATACATACCTTGGTTGGTCATCGTGCATGGTATCCACACCGTGCCACAACGTATTGAAGGTCATTGTGCTTGCTAGTTCATACCTGGTGTTCCCAAACAATTGTTTCCCCCTCTGACTGTTTGTGACTCGTATTATGAGTTGTCAAAGTTGACAACACACAGCGGATTTTTTTCGTCAAAGGCACTACATATGCCTACTTTGGTCGGTCATTGTGCATGGTAGCCACACCGTGCTACTACTAATTCAAGGGTGTTGTACTTACTAGTTGAGAACTGATATTCGTGTACCATTGTTTCCCCCTCTGACCGTTTGTGACTCGTGTTGTGGTTGGTGACCGTTGACCACTCATATTGAAGTTATTTGGTCATTGTCAGTGACATATGCCTTGTTTGGTTGTTTGGTGTGCATAGTAGGCACACAGTGCCACTATGTATTGAAGTTATTTGTCCTTTCTAGTCCATGCATAGGATTCTCAAACCATTGTCTCTCCCTCTGACCATTTGTGACTCGTGTTATGAGTTGTCAATGTTGACCACGCATAGTGGATTTCTTCGGTCATAGTCAGTGACGTATTCATCCTTTGGTTGGTCACTGTGCACGCTAACCAAACCGTGCCACTACTTGTTGAAGTTATTTGTACTTGCTAGTTGACAACTAGTGTTCCCAACCCATTGTTTCCCCCTCTGACCATTTGTGACTCGTGTAATGAGTTGTCAATATTGACCACACACTTTGAAATTCGTTTGGTCATGGTTAGTGACAAATGGCTACTTTGGTTTGTCACTGTACATGGTTACCACGCCGTGCCACTACATATTAAAGGTATTTGTGCTTTCTAGTTAATAGCTAGTATTCCCAAACCATTCGTACCCCCTTTTGACTATCTGTGACTCGTGTTGTGAGTTGTCAACGCTGACCACATGAAGTGAAATTTGTTGGTCATGGTCAGTGACATATGCATACATTGGTTTGTCACTGTGCATGGTAGCCACGCTGCGCCACTACATGTTGCAGGTATTTGTACTTGCTACTTGATAAATAGTATTCATTAACCATTGTCTTCCACTCTGACCATTTGTGCCTCGTGTTATGAGCTGTCAAAGTTTACCACACTTCGTGACATTATTTGGTCATGGTCAGTGACATATGCCTACTTTGGTTGGTCATCGTGCATGGTATCCACACCGTGCCACAACTTGTTGAAGGTCATTGTGCTTGCTTGTTCATACCTAATGTCCTCAAACCATTCTTTCCCACCTCTTACCATTTATGATTCATATTATGAGTTGTCAACGCTGTCTACACACAGCAATTTCTTTGGTCAAAGGCAGTACATATGCCTACTTTGGTCGGTCATTGTGCATGGTAGCCACACCGTGCTTATACGGATTGAAGGTCGCTGTACTTGCTAGTTGAGAACTGAGATTCCCAGAACATTGTTTCCCCATTTGACGGTTTGTGACTCGTGTTATGGTTGGTGAATGTTGACCACCCATATTGAAATTCTTTGGTCATGGTCAGTGACATATGCATAGTTTGGTTGTTTGGTGTGCATAGTAGCCACACTGTGCCACTACATATTGAAGTTCGTTTTCCTTTCTAGTCGATACATGGGGTTCCAAAACCATTTTCTCTCCTTGTGACAATTTGTGACTCGTGTTATGAGTTTTCAATGTTGACTACACATGGTGGACTCGTTCGGTCATACTCAAGGACATATGCATCCTTTGGTTGGTCACTGTGCATGTAGCCACACCGTGCCACTACTTGTTGAAGTTATTCGTACTTGCACAACTAGTATTCCCAACCCATTGTTTCCCCCTCTGACTATTTCAGACTCGTGTTATGAGTTGTCAATATTGACCACACACTCTGAAATTCGTTTGGTCATGGTTAGTGATATATGCCTACTTTGGTTTGTCACAGTACATGGTTACCACGCCGTGTCACTACATATTAAACGTATTTGTGCTTTCATGTTAATAGCTAGTGTTCTCAAACCATTGTTACCCGCCTTTGACTATCTGTGACTCGTGTTCTGAGTTGTCAACGCTGACCACATGAAGTGAAATTCGTTGGTCATGGTTAGTGACATATGCCTACTTTGGTTGGTCATTGTGCATGGTCTCCACATTGTGCCACAACGTATTGAAGGTCCTTGTGCTTGCTAGTTGATACCTGGTGTTCCCAAACCATCGTCACCCCCTCTGACCATTTGTGACTCCGATTATGAGTTGTCAACGCTGACCACACACAGCAGAGTTTTTGGTCTAAGGTAGTACATATGCCTGCTTTGGTCGGTCATTGTGCATGGTAGCCACACTGTGCTACTTCTGATTCAAGGGCGTTGTACTTGCTAGTTGAGAACTGATATTCGTGTACCATTGTTTCCGCCTCTGACCGTTTGTGACTCGTGTTATGGTTGGTGAACGTTGACCACCCATATTGAAATTATTTGGTCATTGTCAGTGACATATGCCTTGTTTGTTTCTTTGGTGTGCATAGTAGCCACACAGTGCCACTATGTATTGAAGTTATTTGTCCTGTCTAGTCCATGCATAGGATTCTCAAACCATTGTCTCTCCCTCTGACCATTTGTGACTCGTGTTATGAGTTGTCAATATTGACCACGCATACTGGATTTCTTTGATCATAGTCAGTGACGTATTCATCCTTTGGTTGGTCACTGTTCATACTACCAAACCGTGCCACTACTTGTTGAAGTTATTTGTACTTGCTAGTTGACAACTAGTGTTCCCAACCCATTGTTTCCCCCTCTGACCATTTGTGACTCGTGTAATGAGTTGTCAATATTGACCACACAATGTGAAATTCGTTTGCCCATGGTTAGTGACATATGCCTACTTTGGTTTGACACTGTACATGGTTTCCACGCCGTGTCAGTACATATTAAAGGTATTTGTGCTTTCTAGTTAAAAGCTAGTGTTCCCGAACCATCGGTACCCCCTTGTGACTATCTGTGACTCGTGTTGTGAGTTGTCAATGCTGACCACATGAAGTGAAATTCGTTGGTCATGGTCAGTGACATATGCATACATTGGTTTGTCACTGTGCATGGTAGCCACGCTGCGCCACTACATGTTGAAGGTATTTGTACTTGCTACTCAATAAATAGTAATCATTAACCATTGTCTTCCACTCTGACCATTTGTGCCTCGTGTTATGAGCTGTCACAGTTTACCACACTTCGTGACATTATTTGGTCATGGTCGGTGACATATGCCTACTTTGGTTGGTCATCGTGCATGGTATCCACACCATGCCACAACTTGTTAAAGGTCCTTGTGCTTGCTTGTTGATACCTAATGTCTTCAGACCATTCTTTCCCACCTCTTACCATTTGTGATTCCTATTATGAGTTGTCAACGCTGTCCACACACAGCGGATTTCTTTGGTCAAAGGCAGTACATATGCCTTCTCTGGTCGGTCGTTGTGCATGGTAGCCACACCGTGCTTATACGGATTGAAGGTCGCTGTACTTGCTAGTTGAGAACTGAAATTCCCAAACCATTGTTTCCCCCTCTGACCGTTTGTGACTCGTGTTATGGTTGGTGAATGTTGACCACCCATATTGAAATTCTTTGGTCATGGTCAGTGACATATGCCTAGTTTGGTTGTTTGGTGTGCATAGTAGCCACACCGTGCCACTACATATTGAAGTTCTTTTTCCTTTCTAATCGATACACGGGGTTCCCAAATCATTGTCTCTCCCTCTGACAATTTGTGACTCGTGTTATGGTTGGTGAATGTTGACCACCCATATTGAAATTCTTTGGTCATGGTCAGTGACATATGCCTAGTTTGGTTGTTTGGTGTGCATAGTAGCCACACCGTGCCACTACATATTGAAGTTCTTTTTCCTTTCTAATCGATACACGGGGTTCCCAAATCATTGTCTCTCCCTCTGACAATTTGTGACTCGTGTTATGAATTTTCAATGTTGACTACACATAGTGGACTTATTCGGTCATACTCAAGGAAATATGCATCCTTTGGTTGGTCACTGTGCACGCTAGCCACACCGTGCCACTACTTGTTGAAAATCTTTCAACATGCTTGTTGACAACTAGTGTTTCCAACGCATTGTTTCCCCCCTCTGACCATTTAAGACTCTTGGTATGTGTTTTCAACGTTGACCACACACTGTGAAATTCTTTTGGTCATGGTTAGTGACATATGCCTACTTTGGTTTGTCACTGTACATGGTTACTATGCCGTGTCACTACGTATTGAAGCTCTCTGTGCTTTCTTGTTGATAACTAGTGTTCCCAAACCATTGTTACTCCCTGTGAATATCTGTGACTCGTGTTGTGAGTTGTCAACATTGACCACATGAAGTGAAATCCTTTGTCCATGGTCAGTGACATATGCGTACTTTGGTTGGTCACTGTGCATTGTAGCCACACTGTGCTTCTACATATTGAAGGTATTTGTACTTGCTAGTTGATAACTAGTATTCACAAACCATTATCTTCCACCCTGACCATTTGTGACTCGAGTTATAACTTGTCAAAGTTTACCACACATGGTGATCTTCTTTGGTCATGGTCAGTGGCATATGCATACCTTGGTTGGTCATCGTGCGTGGTTTCCACACCGTACTACAACGTACTGTAGCTCCTTGTGCTTGCTATTTGATACTTGGTGTTCCCAAACCATGGTTTCCCCCTCTGACCATTTGTGGCTCGTATTATGAGTTGTGGACACTGACCAGACACAGCGGATTTCTTTCGTCAAAGGCAGTACATATGCCTACTTTGGTCGGTCATTGTGCATGGTAGCCATACCGTGCTACTACTGACTGAAGTTCATTGTACTTGCTAGTTGAGAACTGATACTCCTAAACCATTGCTTCCTCCCCTGAACGTTTGTGACTCGTGTTATGGTTGGTCAACGTTGACCACCCATGTTGAAATTCTATGATCATGGTCAGTGACATATGCCTAGTTTGGATGTTTGGTGTGCATACTAGCCAATATGGGCCACAACGTATTGATGTTATTTGTCCTTTCTAGTCCATGCATAGGGTTCCCAAACCATCGTCTCTCCCTCTGACCATTCGTGACTTGTGTAATGAGTTGTCAATGTTGACCACACATAGTGGACTTCTGCGGTCATAGTCAGTGACGTACTCATACTTTGGTTGGTCACTGTGCACGCTAGCCACACTGTGCCACTACTTGTTGAAGTTATTCGTACTTGCTAGTTGAGAACTAGTGTTCCTAACCCGTTGTTTCCCCCTCTGACCATTTATGATTCGTGTGATGAGTTTTCAATGTTGACCACACACTGTGAAATTTGTTTGGTCATGGTTACGTACATATGCCTACTTTGGTTTGTCACTGTACATGGTTACCACACCGTGTCACTACGTATTGAAGGTATTTGTGCTTTCTAGTTAATAGCTAGTGTTCCCAAACCAATGTTACCCCCCTTTGACTCTCGGTGACTCATGTTGTGAGTTTTCAACGCTGACCATATGAAGTGAAATTTGTTGGTCATGGACATTGACATATGCATACTTTGGTTGGTCACTGTGTATGGTAACCACGCTGTGCCACTACATGTTAAAGGCACTTGTACTTGTAACTTGATGACTAGTATTCACAAACCATTGTCTTCCACTCTCACCATTTGTGACTCATGTTATGAGTTGTCAAAGTTTACCATGTTTAGTGACACTATTTGGTCATGGTCAGTGACATATGCCTACTTTGGTTGGTCATCGTGCATGGTATCCACACCGTGCCACAACTTATTGAAGGTCCTTGTGTTTGCTAGTTGATACCTTGTGTTCTTAAACCATTGCCAGAGTTGTCCCAGAGTTGTGCCTGAGTTGTGCCAGATTTGTGCCAGAGTTGTGCCAGAGTTGTGCCAAAGTTGTGCCAGGGTTGTTCGAGAGTGGTGCCAGAGTTGTGCCAGAGTTGTGCCAGAGTTGTGCCATGGTTGTACCAGAGTTGTGCCAGTGTTGTGCCAGGACTGTGCGATGATTGTGCAAGAATTGTGCCATAATTGTGCCAGAGTTGTGCCAGAGTTGTATCAAAGTTGTGCCAGAATTGTGCCAGTGTTGTGCTAATGTTGTGCCAGAGTTTTGCCACAATTGTGCCAGAGTTGTGCCAGAGTTGTGCCAGAGTTGTGGCAGAATTGTGCCAGAAAGCTGCCAGAGTTGTGGCAGAGTTGTGGCTGAGTTGTGGCAGAGTTGTGCCAGAGTTGTGCCAGTGTTATGCCAGAGTTGTGCCAGAGTTGTCCCAGTGTTATGCCAGAGTTGTGCCAGAGTTGTGCCAGACTTGTGCCAGAGGTTTGCCAGAGTTTTGCCAGGATTGCGCCAGGATTGCGCTGTGATTGTGCCAGAGGCATGTCACAGTTGTGCAAGAGTTGTGTAAGTGTTGAGCCAGAGGTGTGCCAGAGTTGTGCCAGAGTTGTGCCAGAGCTGTGCCAGAGTCGTGCCAGGGTTGTGCCAGAGTTGTGCCAGAGATGTGCCAGATTTGTGCCAGAGTCGTGCCATATTCATGCCAAAATCCTGCCAGAGTGGTGCCAGAGTTGTGCCAGAGTTGTGCCAGAGTTCTACCAGAGTTTTACCAGAGTTGTGCAAGCATTCTGCCATGATTGTGTAAGAGTTGTGTCAGAGTTGTGCCAGATTTGTGCAAGAGTCGTTCAAGACTTGTGCCAGAGTTGTGCCAGAGCTGTGCCAAAGGTGTGCCAGAGTTGTGCCATAGTTGTGCCAGAGTTGTGCCAGAGATGTACCAGAATTGTGCCAAAGTTGTGCAAGATTTATGCCAAAATCCTGCCAAAGTGGGGCCAGATTTGTGCCAGAGTTGTGCCAGAGTTGTACCATAGTTGTACCAGAGTTGTGCCAGGATTGTGCCAGAGTTGTGCCATAGTTGTGCCAGATTTGTGCCAGAGTCGTGCAAGAGTTGTGCCAGAGTTGTACCAGACTTGTCCCAGAGGTGTGCCAAAGTTGTGCCATATTTGTGCCAGAGTTGTGCCAGAGTTGTGCGATAGTTGTGCTAGAGTTGTGCCAGAGTTGAGCCAAAGTTTTGCCAGAGTTGTGCCAGATTTGTGCCAGGGTTTTGCCAGCGTTGTGTCAGAGTTGTGCCAGAGTTTTGCCGGGATGTGCCGGAGTTTTGCCATAGTTGCGGCAGAGTTGTGCCAGGGTTGTGCCAGAGTTGTGCCAGAGCTGTACCAGAGTTGTGCCAGACTTGTGCCAGAGTTGTGCCAGAGTTGTGCCAGAGTTGTGCCATAGGTTTGCCAGAGTTTTGCCAGGATTGTGCCAGGATTGCGCCATGATTCTGCCAGAGTTTTGCCAGAGTTGTGCCAGAGTTGTGCCAGAGTTGTGCCAGAGGTGTGCCAGAGTTGTGCCAGAGTTGTGCCAGAGTTGTGCCAGAGATGTGCCAGAGTTGTGCCTAAGTTGTGCCAGAGTTCTGCCACATTTATGCCAAAATCCTGCCAGAGTGGTGCCAGAGTTGTACCAGAGTTGTGCCAGAGTTCTTCCAGAAATGTACGAGAGTTGTGCCAGGATTGTGCCATGATTGTGCTAGAGTTGTGCCATAGCTGTGCCAGATTTGTGCCAGAGTCGTGCAAGAGTTGTGCCAGAGTTGTGCCAGAGCTGTACCAGAGTTGTGCCAGAGTTGTGCCAGGGTTGTGCCAGAGTTGTGCCAGAGCTGTACCAGAGTTGTGCCAGAGTTGTGCCAGGGTTGTGCCAGAGTTGTGCCAGAGCTGTACCAGAGTTGTGCCAGAGTTGTGCCAGGGTTGTGCCAGAGTTGTGCCAGAGCTGTACCAGAGTTGTGCCAGAGTTGTGCCAGGGTTGTGCCAGAGTTGTGCCAGAGCTGTACCAGAGTTGTGCCAGAGTTGTGCCAGGGTTGTGCCAGAGTTGTGCCAGAGCTGTACCAGAGTTGTGCCAGAGTTGTGCCAGGGTTGTGCCAGAGTTGTGCCAGAGCTGTACCAGAGTTGTGCCAGAGTTGTGCCAGGGTTGTGCCAGAGTTGTGCCAGAGCTGTACCAGAGTTGTGCCAGAGTTGTGCCAGGGTTGTGCCAGAGTTGTGCCAGAGCTGTACCAGAGTTGTGCCAGAGTTGTGCCAGGGTTGTGCCAGAGTTGTGCCAGAGCTGTACCAGAGTTGTGCCAGAGTTGTGCCAGGGTTGTGCCAGAGTTGTGCCAGAGCTGTACCAGAGTTGTGCCAGAGTTGTGCCAGGGTTGTGCCAGAGTTGTGCCAGAGCTGTACCAGAGTTGTGCCAGAGTTGTGCCAGGGTTGTGCCAGAGTTGTGCCAGAGCTGTACCAGAGTTGTGCCAGAGTTGTGCCAGGGTTGTGCCAGAGTTGTGCCAGAGCTGTACCAGAGTTGTGCCAGAGTTGTGCCAGGGTTGTGCCAGAGTTGTGCCAGAGCTGTACCAGAGTTGTGCCAGAGTTGTGCCAGGGTTGTGCCAGAGTTGTGCCAGAGCTGTACCAGAGTTGTGCCAGAGTTGTGCCAGGGTTGTGCCAGAGTTGTGCCAGAGCTGTACCAGAGTTGTGCCAGAGTTGTGCCAGGGTTGTGCCAGAGTTGTGCCAGAGCTGTACCAGAGTTGTGCCAGAGTTGTGCCAGGGTTGTGCCAGAGTTGTGCCAGAGCTGTACCAGAGTTGTGCCAGAGTTGTGCCAGGGTTGTGCCAGAGTTGTGCCAGAGCTGTACCAGAGTTGTGCCAGAGTTGTGCCAGGGTTGTGCCAGAGTTGTGCCAGAGCTGTACCAGAGTTGTGCCAGAGTTGTGCCAGGGTTGTGCCAGAGTTGTGCCAGAGCTGTACCAGAGTTGTGCCAGAGTTGTGCCAGGGTTGTGCCAGAGTTGTGCCAGAGCTGTACCAGAGTTGTGCCAGAGTTGTGCCAGGGTTGTGCCAGAGTTGTGCCAGAGCTGTACCAGAGTTGTGCCAGAGTTGTGCCAGGGTTGTGCCAGAGTTGTGCCAGAGCTGTACCAGAGTTGTGCCAGAGTTGTGCCAGGGTTGTGCCAGAGTTGTGCCAGAGCTGTACCAGAGTTGTGCCAGAGTTGTGCCAGGGTTGTGCCAGAGTTGTGCCAGAGCTGTACCAGAGTTGTGCCAGAGTTGTGCCAGGGTTGTGCCAGAGTTGTGCCAGAGCTGTACCAGAGTTGTGCCAGAGTTGTGCCAGGGTTGTGCCAGAGTTGTGCCAGAGCTGTACCAGAGTTGTGCCAGAGTTGTGCCAGGGTTGTGCCAGAGTTGTGCCAGAGCTGTACCAGAGTTGTGCCAGAGTTGTGCCAGGGTTGTGCCAGAGTTGTGCCAGAGCTGTACCAGAGTTGTGCCAGAGTTGTGCCAGGGTTGTGCCAGAGTTGTGCCAGAGCTGTACCAGAGTTGTGCCAGAGTTGTGCCAGGGTTGTGCCAGAGTTGTGCCAGAGCTGTACCAGAGTTGTGCCAGAGTTGTGCCAGGATTGTGCCATGATTGTGCCAGAGTTGTGCCAGAGTTGTGCCAAATTTGTGCCAGAGTCGTGTGCCAGAGTTGTGCCAGAGTTGTGCCAGAGGTGTGCAAGAATTTTGCCAGGATTGTGCCAGGATTGCGCCATGATTGTGCCAGAGTTGTGCCAGCGTTGTGCCAGAGCTGTGCCAGATTTGTGCCAGAGGTGTGCCAGAGTTGTGCCAGAGTTGTGCCAGAGTTGTGCCAGAGTTGTGCCAGAGTTGTGCCAGAGTTGTGCTAGAGTTGTTCCAGAGTTGTTCCAGAGTTGTGCCAGAGTTGTGCTAGAGTTGTGCCAGAGATGTGCCAGAGTTGTGCCAGAGTTGTGCAAGATTTATGCCAAAATCCTGCCAGAGGGTGCGTTCGTCGAACACGACGTCGCGGCTCCTCACGAGCTTGCCTGCTGCCTGGTCCCAAAGCCAATAGGCTTTGTGTGACGTGTCGTACCCAACCATGATGCACTTCTTAGAGCGTGCATCGAGCTTGCCTCCACCTTCTCCCGACTGGATCTTCACCCATGCAGTTGACCCGAACACCTTCAGATGAGATGCGTTGGGTTTCTTTCCCGACCATGCTTCCTGTGGGGTCTTCAGCTGCTTGTCCTGCTCCTTTCCACGCTTCCGCAAGGCGGTCGCTGGTGTGAGGTTCAAAAGGTAGCAAGCCGTTGTTGCTGCTTCAGCCCAAAAGCGAGGTGGGAGCTTGGCGTCGAAGAGCATGCTTCGCACCATGCCGAGTAGGGTNAAGGCTTGCATGCCTCGTACTCACCCCCGTTGTCACTTCGGAGCGCCTTCACCTTCTTGGACGTTTGCCGCTCCACCATGGCGACGAACTCGAGGAGCTTCTCCTTGACCTCTCCCTTTGATTTGAGGAAGTATATCCACAACTTGCGGCTGTGGTCATCAATGAAGGTCAGGAAGTACTTGCTTCCTCCGTTAGACGGTGTGCGGAAGGGTCCACACACGTCACTGTGTATCAGTTCCAAGACGTGCTCCGCTCGTTGACCTCCTCTCCCAAACGGCTTCTTCTTTGCCTTCGCTTGGAGGCATGGTTCACACAATGTACACCCTTCGCCATGCTTCATGGTGCACCCTTCCATTCCACGGACTACCTCTTGCTCTTGCATCTTTTGCAGCGTGCTGTTGGCCACGTGGCCAAATCGCCTGTGCCACAGCTCAGCATCAGTGTCCTTGGTTGATGTGGCAGCCGCAGCGGTCGCCAGTGGTGCATCCTTCGGCGTCGGTGCCACTGTCTTGGTGGCACATGCGAGTCCCTCATCCAACGCCTTGGTGACTTTAGTTTGAAGCACGTAGAGGCCGTCGACTCTTGGAACTTGAAGCATGAGGTCGTCTTTGGTGTACAAAATCTGGATGTCCTCGTTTTTGAGGGCCACCGCTTCCTTGTTGGTGAACACCACTGTCATGTTGTTGTCGGTGATTTGTNTTGACTGCCTTCTCCGCACCATTCACGTTGAACGTGATCACCTTGTCCCCTTCGCCCATGGCTTGGACGACGCCACCGTTTGCACACTTGATGCGCATGACAGATTCGGCCATGGAGACAAATCCACCCTTCTCTTTTGATGAGTGGTGGTTGGTGCCCGAGTCAAGGGCGAATGCCCCGGGCCTAAGGATCGCTGCGCCCTTCATGGGCAGCCCCCTAGCCATCATGTTGGTGAGCTCCTTCTTCTCCTTTCCACCTTTGTTCCCGCCTTCTCTCTTGGGACTACGACAGTCCCTAGCCCAGTGCCCAGCCTTGCCACAGTTGTGACAGTTGCCGGGCTTCTTGGAACTCTTCCCGCCACCATTGCCTTTCCCTCCACCGCCACCGCTTCCGCTGTTGCCTTGACTGGAGCGAGAGCTTGCACTTTGTCCACCGAAGCGAGAGGCATAGGCTGAGATGTTTGCCTCGGCGCCACTGCGTCGCATGGACTCGTTGCGGACGTGTTCGGCGACAGCCTCGTACGTCAGATCTGCCTCCTTCCAACCGCCAAATACGGTGATCAAGGACCCCCAGCTTTCCGGCAGCGCCATTAGAAGGATCATGGCACGCATGTTGGAGTCGAGATTCCATTCCATTTGCTGGACCTCTTGCAGCACGTTGTCGAACGACTGCAAAAATGCGGGTATCGATTCTCCTTCGCTCACCCTCATCGACATCAACCGTTGGAAGATGAAGAGTCGGTTTGCTAGGGCATTCGATTGATGCACGCGTGCGAGTTTTGAGTAGGCCTCGGCAGCCAACGTGCATCCTGTGATGTGGGAGTGTTGAGTCTCGTTGATGGACGTCACAAGAATGGCGAGAGCCATGTTGTTCTTCATCGTCCATGCTGCAAGGTCAGCCGCATGCGTCGTCAAGGTCGCATCGGCTGGTGCTATCTCGGTCCCTTTTAGGATGTCAAGGTAGCCACGCACGTTCATGACAATCTCAAACTGCCATTTCCACAAGGGAAAACCTGTCCCCGTGAATTTGGACATACCCGCCTCAAGGCGGGCTGGAGTCGGATCCGCTATTTCTTGCGGTTGCTCGTCTTCTCTGCTTCGCTGCTACTCTGCTTCGTTGAGGCCGATGACGCTGATGAGGCTGCTGACTGCGACCGTTGTCAAAGGTGCAGTTGATTCCGTTGCATACCCCTCCCGCCGATGATCGCCTAAGGCGATGGTGCCGTCGTGAGAGAACGGACTCGGGGTCGTACCACCTTC
>SZWC01005481.1:57339-68169 GCA_023375785.1 Penium margaritaceum | reverse complement strand
AGGAGGAGGAGGAGGAGGAGGAGGAGGAGGAGGAGGGGGACGAGAACAAAGGAGGAAGGGAATGACAAGGATGAGGAGGAATGCGGGCTAGAACGAGGTCGAAGGCGATGACGAGAACGGGGACGGAGATGAGGACATGGAAGGAAGATGTGGGCGAGGGCATTGGCGGTGGGGGTGAAGACAATAGCGGCATTGGCGTTGGCTACGAGGACTGGCAACTGTCCAACCTTCATCTGCAGAAACCCGAGTAGAACAGCCGTCCGACGTCACCAAGGGTCGTGCCGCACCAGGAAGAGAGGGCATGGAGACCAAGCTGCTATCACTGTTGGTTCGCCAACGTACCGATGAGGGGTTCGGTGTGACTGACACTAAACCCGCAGCTGAGTCGGGAACAAAGGCCTTACAAAGTGGCCCATCCCGAGTCTGGTGGTCTGTTCTCTTGAAGTAGTATGTGCGGGCGATCGCGTAGAATTGCCCAGCCGGGCAGTTCTATACGATCGTGGGCGACGACAGCTCAGCTTGAACGTGTCGGACTTCCTCCATTCTGAATAATTGATGCATCCGTCCATACAACTAGAGGAAACCGGACAAGTCGACGGGTGGTTGCATGGGCGCGCGACCGTGTCGATCCATGCGACTCGAAAAAAACAGACCCTTAAAAAAACTGCCGCCTTTTTTCCCTGCCAGCGCCACAAAGGAAGTAGGGGTTCATTCGGATTCGCACGCTTGGCTGCGTGGCCTTTTGTGGTCAGCAGCCCTGGGCACGGCCTCACGCGTCCGCGTTAGCATCTTTGTGTATTCCCGACATCACTTGCTTTTACACCAATCTGGGTTACTTGGGGTGAGGATGAAAACCGCGGCTGACTTGTTTCGGTTGTTTAGTTGTTTGGTTCAGGGATGGCAAACCGCAGTAAATACTGTGGTATCCTAGTCTTCTGGCGGGTCACTACCGGAACCACGTTACAACCGGTAGTAGTAAAGTACCGCGGTATTTAGAAAGTATCGCATTACATTATGCACCGTAGATTAAAAAACAACTGATTTTTCTGTCAGATTCAAGCATCGCGAAGAAAAGAGTGCAAACAATCGTTCGCGACACTGAAATTCGAGAAAAGTGGGTTGAAAACTGTACAAACGTAGCTCTTTTTTTTTCAAAAGCACCGCGGTAGAGTACCACGGTACGTTACCGCAGTACAGAAGAGGGGTACCCCTCAAGCTCAGTATCGATACCGTATCGGTGTCGGTACGGTACAATACCACAGTATACCATGGTATCGGTAGTACCCCCGCCATCCCTGATTTGGTTGTTGTTGAGTTGTTGAGTGAGGCTGGGAGTCGTTGGAATGCGTGTCAACGACACAATCCAACAATATCTGAAGGTGCTACTCACCTTCCTTCGCCCTGTCGTTGACGTCTGTCATTGAATCATGCATTTCACAAAAATTTCGTCTTGTTTTAAAGAAAGCGTGCAATTATGGCCGGTTGAGGTGGAAAACCGGACACCAAATTTTGGGGTAAGTGGCATCGACGGCCTCTTTTCTCCATCAATTGGCGAAGTTGGGATCTATGTGTGAACATCGTAGTTGGGCATTGTCACTCATCGGGGAGGAAAATGGTTTGCTATGGCAACCCAACAATTGCTAACGAACGCCCAACAATCGTGGATCACTGGTTGAGCGCTCGATAGCGTTTGTTGGTCGGTTGTTGAAACCTTGTTGCGCGTTCAACTTTTGATGCATGTGTTACGATGGCGATGGACATGCTACGATCCCGTCCGCGACAACATGGTGGTGATCGGACTCCCGATCCGATGCATTGGGTAATGGTGCTCGACGTGGTTTCAATCCACAAATTTTCCTTGCATACTATGCATGGGGCATGTCATCGGTGATCAATTATTGTTGGTCTTGCCGCAGATGAATCAGTGAAAAAACTATCAAAATGCAGCCCAACGAGCAAACATTGAGTGAATACACATGTGGATTTCGCTTCCCCACTAGGCCAACCCAACAATCCAGATGTAGTCGAGCCAACAATGGATGACAATGACTCCCAGCCTCACTCGTTGAGTCGTTGGGTTGTTGAGTTGTTGGGTTGTTGGGTTGTTGGGTTGTTCATTGGACCGCGCCTGCGTTGCCGGGTTCGTGTATTCGGTCAGCAAAATATTCACGTGTATGCATCATTTTTGGGTTGCGTAATGACCTATTGGTATCGGTTCTTGGACCTGTTTTTGCAAAGTTCACCAACCTGCGGTCTTTGATTTTTACTTTGTGTCTTTGTAGGACATAGTAAACAAACCAAAAAAAATCGACAGGGTCAAATTTTTTAGACGTACTAACTTTGATTCCCTCACACGCTCTGGACTCGTCAGCGAGAAACTCATTCGACTGCATCATTCTTCGGACGCGAGATGAATTAACGACGAAGCAACTTGTACACATACCAACATACCTCAACCTACATACCCAGCTTTAACTTACAATTTACCAGAATTTAAAATGTTGTATATGCGTGCTAAAGAAGGAGGAAATCTCACCAAAAACATACCAATTAGTGGTGAAAGAAGTATTTGCTACATTGAAACTACAATTAGTGGTAATAGACAAAGTCACAATGTATCATTCAAACATGGTGGTCGAATCATAGATACATGAAGGAAAGACCAAGAATGAATACATTTGATGGTTTTATTCAATTTATACTTATACAAAGTCATAGGTGGATGCATGTAAATGTATACACATGTTGACACATGCATGGGTAGAGTGAGTGTGCAGAACGTAGTCCATGGAATTTTTCCATGTGGGAAAATGATTCGAATACAATAATTTTGTTCGTGTAATTGAGTTTAAATGTTTGTTGGAAAATAAAAATTCCACAAGATCTCTTTTGGAGAACATCACATTTGGTAGCTATTTGAAAAACGTCAAACTTATTTATAGATTCCTAACCAAAGAGCTAGACTTGGAATTACAAATTGAATGTTGGTGTTTTTACATGATTCACTTCCTTCCTACAATTCAAACAGTTACTACATGACCCTGTGCACCTTAGTGCAACATTGGAACCTTGTTTTTATTTCTAGGTGCCTTGTAGTTGGCAAGTCAATACAAATATGGGGATACTAATGTCATGCACACATGTTCGATGGAAAAAACTTTTCTCGACTAAAACTCAGTTGAGCAATGTAACTGCAACCGTCGGATCCAGAGCTTGGGTGCCGCCATGTTGTTTCACACTGGATATTGGAATGTTCATCTACATCCTAACACATGCCAAAACATTCAAATGTCCAACAAGCTCTCAACGAACGCCCAACAAGCTCCAATGATCAACCAACCATCATCTACAATTATTCGACATTCGTTAGCGATGGTTGGGTTGCCCTCGCCATCCACTTTCACTCGCGATCGACGGCCTCGCTCTCGAGAAAACTTTGCACATGTAGCCCAACCTTCCTCATGGGTGTCGTTGCCAATTTTCCACGAGTTCGGCGTCCGTATTTCTATTCCAGCCAGGGGTACTAGCTGATGGAAACTTGGCAGCCCTCAGGGAGGTAATCAGGCTCACTAAGAGCCACCTAGGCAGGACCAACTGTTTGTGAGAGGGAGTTGCAGGTTGCATAGACAAACATTACGGAAGCAAATGTAGGTCTGCAGAGAATGCGAATGTCTAAATAAACTCTTGAGTGAGAAAGTACATTGTCACAGCTTTCTAAAAAGCCCTTATATGCCTCATTTGGCCTAGGGAGCACTGATATACACTCTATCAAAGTCTACCCTCTAGCACCCTCTCCTAGCCTAGCGGAATGAGCAGCAGTCACCTTGTCACACAAGAGAATTATGTCTCACACCACTTGGATGACCAACAATCGTGGTCTGCACCTTCCTTGAAGTCTCTTGGAGGTCCTCTAGCTGCCTTTCCACCTTGAAGGCCGCTCTCAGCCGTCCTCGCCAATAATCCTGCCGTCTTTTGAGCTCAAAGTGCTCAGGTCGTCACTTGAACCCGACCCATGATCTCCAAACTTTGGAAACACATATCTTACTCAAACAGACTCCGTATCGAGTTCCGTAAAGTGCGTTGGAACCAATGAAACATCGTCTATGCAACTGTTATGCCAGATGATTTCTATAAGGCAACCTATTTTGTCACTTTCTGGCACTCTCATATCCATCATTCTCCCACTTTGCGAGAATAAAAATCACACAAGTCTGCACCATCCCCTCAGCTGCTGAAAGGGGTGCGCTGCCAGCGGCTTGGTCAGGACGTTTGCAAGCATCATGCTTGAAGGGCAGAACTTGATCTGCACCGCCTGCTTTGCCACGAGCTCATGGATGAAGTGGTACCGCAAGTCGATGTGCTGGGTGCGGGCGTGAAACTCAGCGTTCTTCGTCAGAGCAATGGCACTCATGTTGTCATAGTAGATGGTGGTGGCTGTGGTCTGCTGCTGTCCAAGGCTTGCTAGCAGCTCACGCAGCCACACAACTTCCTTTGCTGCTTCATTGAGGGCGATGTACTCTGCTTCGGTGGAGGAGAGGGCAACACACTCTTGCTTCTTGCTCCTCCAACTGATTGCACCTCCCCCGAGCACAAACACAAACCCACTGGTTGACCTCCTTGTGTTAAGGTCACCTCCCTAATCTGCGTCACTGTAGCGGATGAGGATGGGACTCTTGTTGCCGCTGAAGGTGAGGCAAAGGCTGTTGCTGTTGTTGAGGTAGCGCAATACGCGCTTGACCGCCTCCCAATGCAGCACGCCTGGATTCGCGCAAAACTTGCTTAACACTCCCACTGCTTGGCTAATTTTGAGGCGCATGCCGACTGCTGCATACATGAGGCTTCCAACAGGTGCTTGGTACGGCACTGCTTCCATGCGGCTGCTCTCTTGCATGCCATGGGGAGTCTGCGTCATGCTCAGCTTCGCTCCCACTTCCAATGGTGTTGTTGCTTTGCGCGCTCCTGCCATGTTGAAGCGCTTGATGATGTCGCTCACATACGTGCTCTGCGACACCTCCAAAGAGTGCTGCTGCCAGTTGCGCTTGACCTGAAGGCCAAGGTAGTAACTGAGCTATCCCATGTATTTCGTGTCAAACCTGGCAGTAAGGGACTACTTCACATTGTCCAAAAGAGACTTGGAGTCAGATGCAATGAGCAGATCATCAACATAGAGCAAGATGATGATCTGGTTTGCCTCTTGTGTGCGTCCATAGACACAATGGTCTGCTTCACTGCGCACAAAGCCAAGGCCACCCAGCTGCTCATCCATCTTGTGGTACCATGCTCTCGGTGCTTGCTTCAGGTTGTAGAGGGCCTTAACAAGATTGCACACCAAACATTCCTTCCCTTCCATGACATACCCCTCCGGCTGCTCCATGTACACATCCTCCTCATGGTCACCATTCAGAAATGCACACGTCACATCCATTTGGTGCACCTCCCAGTCCATAGCAGTAGCAAGAGCAAGGATCGCTCGGATGGATGGGAACTTAGCGACAGGTGCAAATGTCTCATTGTAATCCACACCCTCAGTCTGTGCATACCCCTGTGCAACCAGCCATGCTTTGTACCTGAGAATCTTACCATCCGCACCATGCTTGCGCCTGAAGATCCACCGACATCGAATCACCCGGCTGCCGAGTGGAGCCTCCTCGAGAGTCCAGGTGCCGTTCTTCATGAGCGCACCATACTCCTCATCTGCTGCGTCACGCCAATCTGCCGCCTCGGCGCTGTGCATGGCTTCAATGAATGTGGTTGGGTCATCGGTGACCGTGAGGAAGAGAAGCTTGAGGTCAGACGACTCCGTTGGTGTTGGAACGGTGCACAAGTTCACCAGCTCCTCCAGCGGCCTCTGTTTGTTTGCGAGGCGCTCGGATCCCCTCAGCGGCTCCCCACTGTCCTTTGCACCTTTCTTGAGGCATGCGGACCGTCGTGGCAGTTGCTCTGCATTGCTTTGCTGCTCCTCCTCATCAGATTCCGCTGCCAGGTCCTTCTCCTTCTCAGCTCCCTCCACCTCCTTGTCGTTGCCGCTGTCAATGCTATCTTCTGCACTGCCCTCTTCTGCTACCGGTACTTCTCCCACTTTTGGTACAAGTGCGCGAGCAAGCGGAACTGCCGACATAGGGCTCCAAGTCCAGCCCTTCACATCCTCTTGGAAGACCACTTCACGGCTGCGGATGATCTTGCGTGCGGCAAGGTTGTAGAGGCGGTATCGCATGGTGTCGTAGCCAAGGAAGGCGGCCTTCATCGTCTTTGCATCTAGCTTGTTACGGCTGCCCGTAGGCACGTGCACAAATGCGCCATACCCGAAGACTTTCAGGTGTGTCACTTTTGGCTTGTGTCCTGTCCACGCCTCCTCCGGTGTCATCAGCGGCACGGCGCGCATAGGGCTTTGGTTTTTTAGGTACACGACGGTATTGACCTCTTCCGCCCAAAAGGTTGGCGGGAGCCCTGCGTCTTGGAGCATGCTGCGAACACGCTCCATGAGCGTGCGATTTACGCGTTCAGCTACACCATTTAGCTGCGGTGTTCCAGGTGGGGTGACCTCGTGCTTGATCCCACGACACTTGAGGAAGGTGTGAAAGTTGTTGGAGAGGTACTCTCCTCCACCATTGGTGCGAAGCACCTTCAACCACCTGCCAGTCTCATTCTGTGCAGCAACAATCCACACCTTGAAAGCATCAAAGCACTCATCCTTTCCAGCCAGGAACAACACCCACGTCTTCCTCGCCTTGTCATCAATGAACGTGACAAAGTCCAACTTGTCGGACAAGGATTGTTATGGCATGGGACTGCACAAATCAGAGTGAATGAGTGAGAGAAACTCAGCCGCCCCCTCCCCCATGAAAGGAGCGCGGGCTTGCTTCCCTTCAATGAAGAAGTCACAAGCCAATGCACTAGGCTGCTTCACTCCCTTGAGCTCTAGGCCGCGGACCATCTGGGACATGGAGATGATGGCGCCAAAGCCGAGGTGACCGAGCCGGCGGTGCCACAGGCCGATGTCAAGTTTTCCCTCTCTCGCCGCCAACGCTGAGTTGGCTCCCTTCTCGAACGCCACGTAGTGGCGGTAAAGACCATCCTCCTTGTTTGCTTTTGCAAGAACACGGCCTGCACGGGTAGAGATGGTGCAGCCACCATTCTCGAAGAAAACCTTTATGCCTTTGGAGATGAGAGATGAGACAGAGAGGAGGTCAGTTGCCAGCCCCGGAACATGTTGTACCCCCTTCACACGATGTTCCATGTGCTTGGCCTCAACGGAAGCACAAAACACAATCTCACTCTCCCCAACCGCCATTTGCACATGGTTGTCCCCCATGTACACCCGATGAGACTCAATGACGGTGTAGACAACGAACCACTCCCAGCAACACGTCATGTGCCGCGTGGCAGCCGAGTCAATGATCCGGAACAGGGCGGTGTTGTCGGAGATGTGCAGGACCCGGATGGTTGTCACGAATCCACTCTCCCAATCTGCGGCGTTCACGGAAGCGTCGGACTGTTTTCCCGCTCCCACTCCAGCCGCAAGGTCCGCCTTCTTCTTCTGGCATTCGCGTGCCCAATGGCCCGGCTTCTTGCAGTAGTGGCAGTTCCCCTTCTTCTTCCCTCCTCCGCCGTTGCTCCTGGTTGATGTGGCACCGGCCCCATGACCAAAGTTCGTGATGAGAGCGATGTCCAGTCCGTTTCCGCCCTCCTCTCCCTTGCGCCGCTCCTCCTCAAACAGTAGGCTCTCCTCCACATCATTGAGGGAGAGCTTGTCGCCACGCAGGTCCAGGGCAACAATGAGAGGAGTGTAGCTGCTAGGAAGGCCAGAGAGGATGGTTAGCATGAGCATACGTTCCTTGAAAGGGTCCTCAAACGCAGCAAGCTGGTTAGAGAGAGACTTCACCATGTTGATGTAGTCAATCATGGATCCGGATTCATCCATCTTCACAGTGTGAAAGCGACGATGCAGCTGCATGTTCATGAGGATTGAATTGGAAGACTAAGTGGACTCAAGCTTTTTCCAAACCTCCTTTTGCGTGAGGATGCAAGCGACGAGGAGTTGCTGCCGTTCGGCGAGGTGGAGGTAGATGGTTGCGAGGGCGCGGTCACGCTTCTCGCGCTAGGTACGGGCCTCGACAGGGGATAGGGAGCTTTCTTCTTGTTCCTTCTCCTTCTCATCCACCTGGCTCCAGAGACCCTGCTCCATCAGCACCATCTTCATGTTGCTGCTCCAGTTGAAGAAGTTCTTGCCTTCAAACTTGGCGATGTTGACGCCGGCCACCACAGAAGCGGATGTCGCCATGGTAGTGCAACGTTTAGCCCACAAACGGCTCTCTCATACAACAGGGTGCAAGGAATGCCTCAAGGATGAGACAAAGCCTTGTTCTAGCTCTGATACCACTGATGGGAACTTGGTAGCCCTCAAGGAGGTGATCACGCTCACTAAGAGCCGCCTAGGCAGGACCAACTGTTTGTGAGAGGGAGTTGCAGGTTGCACAGACAGAAAGCACCGAAGCAAATGTAGATCTGTAGAGAATGCGAATGTCTGAATGGAATCTTGAGTAAAAACGTACATTGTCAAAGCTTTCCAACAATCCCTTATATGCCTCATTTGGCCTAGGGAGCACTGAGATACACTCTGTCAAAGTCTACCCTCTAGCACACTCTCCTAGCCTAGCGGGATGAGCGCCAGTCACCTTGTCACACAAGACAATCATGTCTCACACCACTTGGATGACCAACAATCGTGGTCTGCACCTTCCTTGAAGTCTCTTCGAGGTCCTCCAGCCGCCTTTCCTCCTTGAAGGCCGTTCTCAGCCGTCCTGGCCAATAATCCTGCCGCCTTTTGAGCTCAAAGTGCTCAGGTCGTCACTTGAACCCGACGCATGATCTCCAAACTTTGGAAATCCATGTCACTCAAACGGACTCCGTATCGAGTTCCGTAAAGTGTGTTGGAACCTATGAATCATCCTCTATGCAACTGTCATGCCAGATGATTTTTATCGAGCAACCTATTCTTGTCACTTTCTGGCACTCTTATATCCATCACTAGCATGCTTTGAAAAAAACAAAACAAAAAATGAAGACAATGTATGACTCAGCAAGGACCTCAACGATGGCACGAAGGAAGGTGACCGGGAACTTTTGATTCTGTTAGAGTCTATCGTTGACACATTCCAACTATTCCTAACCTCACCCTTGGTAACCTATTACATTGGGATCGGGGTAAGGTTGGATGCGCGAAAGAAGGATTCAACGTTGCAATAAGGTGCTTAGGGTTAGGTAACAAACCTTGCAAATTCAGCTACAAGTGAAACAAACAAAGATTTCAAATGCCAATGTAGGAAAAAATTATGGAAGTTTTCCATTTCATTTCAGATATATGTCTAACATATTTTTTTTCTATATGATGTATTTTATATGTTTGTACTCTTCCCAAATTCCATTCAGTTGTGACCTCTGGCACCGATTTTCTTCTACCCATATTCACACATGGATTCGTTCCATGGACTACGTTCCATACATTATTTCTATCCATATGTGTGTCCAAGTCAATGTGCATTAACATGAATTCATGCAAGAATGTTAATATGTAATATTGAACTCATTTGTAGTGAATGTATTCATTTCGTGGAGTATTTTCTTCACACACATATGATCCAACCAACCTATGTCAATGAGCTTTTGTTATTCAATCTCCGGCCAAAAAATACAATCTCAAGCAAGGTGAATACTTCATGATGTATTGTTTTATGTATTCATTTATGTTTGATAGTAGCTCCCCTTTCTAAAGCACGTGGAATCAACAATTTAGGTTTTGGTATAGTGTAACTTGGCCCATTCATGCCCAATCACCCCAAATCCACACACTTGATAATGAATGTACAAAACTGAAACATATGGTGAGGATCCTTCCAAGAAAAAAAACCTATACATTTAACAATGTTTCCAAGACATTTCTTGCTACAACCATGCACAACATAATCTCTGTGTATATGACTACAACAGTTTCACGGA
Source organism: Penium margaritaceum (assembly GCA_023375785.1). Taxonomy (NCBI): domain Eukaryota; kingdom Viridiplantae; phylum Streptophyta; class Zygnematophyceae; order Desmidiales; family Peniaceae; genus Penium; species Penium margaritaceum. The sequence goes on along the minus strand of SZWC01005481.1, from coordinate 58,173 downwards.
ACATTCTTGAGAACTGGATTTTACTCAAAGATTTTTAGTACAGATCCTAGTATATCTGTTTCAATTCAACTAAACAATTTTTTTTCTATAAATGGACCTACCTTTGTACTTTCTTAGATGTTATGGTATGTCTATAACATAGAGACAACGCATATATGTCCTCGGTTCTTTTGATGCTTATCGTGGAATTCTTCGTCCAAATGGGTGACCCTGCGCTTGAGTGGCACGTAACATGGTAAAGCATGGAGTTCCCCCCTCCCCCCATCCTATCTAGGATTGCATCGAGGGGATGTATTGGGTAGTGTATCTAGAGGGGGGTTGACTTAGTACAAATACACTTGTGTACAGTTTTGAGCGCATGCGAGAAACACCCCCCAATACACTCCTCCAATACACTCGAGATGATTTGGGGGGGGGGGGGGGATTACTACCAGTGGGGGTGCCGTTTCATAGCTCGAAAAGTCCGCAAAGGTTTATGATGCGCGGAAACAAGTAGTTAATTTTTGCTTTTCTGAATACCGTCAATATATGTAGATCAACACTCCATATCTACTTTCATGTCTTTACAAAAGAATACCCTTGTGTATTCTTTTTGTTGTCTATCGGCTACACTTACCGATACACTCTCCAGATACACTTCACAGTTTTTAGGGGGGTGGGGACAACTCATCTCCCCACTCCCCCTAAGTCGAAGTGTATTGGGGGAGTGTATTTGGGTTTTGTATCTGGAGGGGGTTCAACTTTGTAAACAAGTGTACAAATACACTTGTGTACATTTTTTAGCGTATGCAAGATACACCCCCAAAAACACTCCCCGAATAAACTCACGGTATC
>SZWC01005481.1:14709-57265 GCA_023375785.1 Penium margaritaceum | reverse complement strand
GGGGGGGGAGGGACTACCCATTGGGGTGCCTTTCCATCGCTCGCAAAGTACCCATAGCAAGTTATACGCATAAGCTAGCTGTTACTTTTTGCTCTTCTGAATACCGTGAATCTACCTAGATCGATGCTCCGCATCTACTGTCATGTACTTATAAAAGAATACACTTGTGTATTCTTTTTGTTTTCTATCCGCTACACTTCCCAATACACTCACCAGATACACTTCACAGTGTTTAGGGAGGGGGTGGGGTCAACTCGTCGCCCCCCACCCCCAAAGTCAAAGTGTATTGGGGGGGTGTATTGGGTAGTGTATCTGGAAGGGGGTCAATTTTGTACACAAGTGTACAGACACACTTGTGTACATTTTTTAGCGTATGCAAGATACACCCCCCAATACACTCCCTCAATACACTCACGGTGTCTGGGGGGGGGGGGGGGGGGGAGGGACTATCCGTCACGGTGTCGTTCCATCGCTCGCAAAGTACTCGTAGCGGACGATGTGCATAAGCCAGTTGTTTCATTTTTCTCTTCTGAATACCGTGAATATACCCAGATCAACGCTCCACATCTACTGTCATGTACCTATGAAAAAATACACTTGTGTATTCTTTTTGTTGTCTATGCGCTACACTTCCCAATACACTCGCCGAATATACTTCACAGTGTTTAGGGGGGGTGGGGCCAACTCGTCCCCCCCCCTCCCAAAGTCAAAGTCTATTGGGAGGGTGTATTGGGTAGTGTATCTGGGGAGGGATCTATTTTGTACACAAGTGTACAACTACACTTGTGTACATTTTTTAGCATGTGCAAGATACACCCTTCAATACACTCGTGGTGTCGAGGGGGGGGGGGGGGGGCTGGGGGACAAAGGAATCGGAGCGAATTATGCTCGCGGCACTTGCAAACATTCAGAAACGTAACTACATGTCCTGTTCGCCTGCGAAGACTGAACTCTATTCCGTCTCTAGATCTTGATCACTTGCTATGTAGGACTAACATACCCTTAAGATATTCATAGGATAAAACTAGGCGACCTTCAAATCATTGAATATATCTTTAAATTACCAGAGAATAATGAATTACAATTCACCATAAATGATTATGATTTTCTCTGAAAATGAAAATACATTTGTTCACTAATAAACTAGTGATGTATTTTGTGTATACATATTAGTAAACTTCCAAGAAGCAAAGATAATGGAGGATTAGTATACATAGGTCATGAAGTGTTTAAAAAGAGGGGTGATTAACCATAACTCACTTGGCCCGGGTGTAAGGTTTAACTGTCTTAGAGTGCGTAGAAGTTAGTTCCTAGCTAGTTCCTCTCACATCCGGAAAGTGATGTGGTCAAGTGAGCTGGTCTTGATGATCAGTCCGGATCATGTGAGAGAACCAACGCTAATACGTCTTTAAAATTTGACCCTATGGAATATTTTTGGGTTATTTTGCATGTACTACTTGGAAACAATTCAAATCACAGATTGCAGGTTTGCGGACGTCTCAAAAGCCGGTCCACAAACTGATCAAAATAGGTTTCTACCTAACCCAACAACATTTATGGGCTGCCTTCAATCATGCAACCCTTTTTTCAAAGTTTAATACTTTTCCATTGTCTACATTGCTCCTTCGGCTTTGGAGCTTGTGAGGAATTGGACAGGATTGGTTTCTTTCCACGTCCAAACACGGGTTCTTCAAAGGAGAAGGAGCCGGACATCACGGAATAGTTCGAGTGAAGCAAGTCAACGATAAAACGGACAGTATGGGTTGCATAACGGATTGGACGAGAAGCTTGGCCAAGCTTCCTGTCCAATTCGTTTAAAGTGTTTGGCTAGACTAGCCAAACACCTGCCTCCATTATGAAATTATTTAAGCTGAATAAAAAGTGTGGTAAATTCGTGAAAAAAAATAGTAAACTAATTAAATCATGTCAGACTTCTACACATTAATGTTCATGTATGAAAAAACCTTTTAGAAACCCCACATTCACCTTTTTGCCTTGAAAACCCTCATAATTTCCCAACATTGCTGAAGAAAAAAGTAAGAAATAGCATTGCTTCCTAAAACACAAAAAAAGGTGTTTTTACACCACCATTGACAAAACCTGACGTGGAATGTAGGAAGTACACATGCTTTGAATACATAGGAATAACTTTTTGAACTTTTCTTTGATGATGAAAGAATGCAGTTTTTTCATCACCTCAAAGGATTTTTTAGTTTATGGAAGTCTCATCTTAAAATTCATGTTGAGGTTTCCAAGAAAGATACTTTTTCGTGATTGCTATGTAACCCTATGCACGCTTTGTGGATAACACGCAGCTCTTGTCTTCTTTTACTCAGATCGTGGCCGACCGAGAAACCAGGGCTCAACTAAGGCAAAACTAAGGTGCAACTAGGGTGAAACGAAGGCTCAACTAGGGTCAAGAAGGGCTCAATTAGGGTGGCTAAGGCGTAACTAGGGTGCAACTAAGGTGCAACTAGGGTGTAAATCAGGTGCAAATTGGGTGCAACTAGGGCACACAAAGGGCGCAACTCGGGCGCAACTAGGATGCAACAAGAGCGCACCTAGGGCACAACAAGGGTGCAAAAAGGGCATAACTAGGACGTAACTAGAATGCAACTAGCATGCAATTAGGGTGAAAGAGGATACAACTAATGCACATTAAGGGTATAAGAAGGATGTAACTAGGGCACAATGGGGGCCAAACTAAGGTGAAAGTAGGGTGCAACTAGGGTACAAATAGGGCAAAACTAGGGTGCAACTAGGCTACAATAAGGAGACAACTAGTCCATAACTATGGCAAAACTTGGCACAACTAGGGTGCAACAAGAATGCAGGAAGGGTGCAATTAAGGGGTAATTAGGGGTCGAGAAGGGTGCAACAAGGGCACAAGAAGGGAATGCTAGGGCGCAACTAGGGTATAACAATGGCACAACTAGGACACATCTAGAACACAAAGGGTGCAACTATGATGTAAAAAGGGAACAATTGGCTCAACTGGGGTGAAACTCGGACACAATAAGGGTACAACTACAACGCAGCTAGGGTGCAAATGGGATGCTACTACGTTGAAACTAGGGTGCTCATGTGGTAAGAAAGGATGCAACTAGGGCACAACCAAGATGCAAGTCGGTTGAAATAAGGGTGCAACTAGGGCGCAACTAGGGCGCATCTAGGGTGGATGAGGGAACAACTAATGTGCATCTATGGCATAAGAAGGGTGTAACTTGGCCACAACGGGGGCCGAAGTAGGGTGACACTATGGTGTGACTAGATTACGAATAGGGCACAACTAGGGTGCAATTAGGGTGCAACTTGGAGCCAACATGTGCATAGCTATGGCAAACTTGGGCACAAATAGGGTGCAACTAGGACATAAGAATCGCACAACTAGGGTGCAACTAGGGCAGAATCAGGGGTCCATAAGGGTGCAACTAGGGCGTAAGTATGGCATAACTAGAGTGTAAATAGAACGCAAGGAGGGTGAAACTATGTGTTGAAAGGGGTACAACTTGAACACAACTAGGGTGAAATTAGGATGCAATTACGATACAACTACGGCACAGCTAGGGCGGAACTAAGACGCAACAAGGGCACAAGTATGGCATCATTAGGGTGCAACAAGGGGGCAACTACTGTGAACTAGAGTGCAACTAGGGCGTAAGTATGGCGTAACTAGAGTGCAAGTAGGGTGAAACTAGGGGCAATAAGGGCATAATTGCGGCCCAACTAGGACATTACTTGGGCACAACTAGGGAGACAATAGGGCGCAACTGAGATGTAACCATGGAGAACAAGGGTGCAAGTAGGACGCAACTAAGGTACAAGAATGGCACAAGTAGGTGCAAATAATGCACAACTAGGGTCGACTAGGGAGCAACTAGGGTGCAATAAGGGAACAACTAGGGTGGAACTACGGCATAACCATGCTGCAACCAGGGCACAACTATGGCATAAGAAGGGCATGAACTAGGGTGTAACTGGGCTAGACTAGGGCACACTGAGGGTGTAACTAGGGCGCAATAAGGGTGCAACAAGGGCGCAATTGGGGGCAACTAGGGCGCAACTAAGCTGCAACTAAGGTACAATAAGGGCGCAACTAGGGCCTACCAGGGCATAACTAGGGTGAAACTGGGGTGCGATGAGGTCTTAAGAGGGTCCAACTAGGCCGCAACAAGGGGCGTAACTTGGCACAATTAGGGAACAAAGAGGGCACAGCTAGAGAACAACTAGGGTGCAACTATGGTGCAACTAGGATGCTAGTAGGACATTGCTTTGGCAAGTAAGAGTGCAACTAGGCTACAGCTAGGGCTAAAGAAGGTTACAACTAGGGTGCAATAAGGGCACAACTAGGGCACAAATAAGATGCAACTGGGGCAACATGTGTGTCACTAGGGTGCAACTAAGGCACAAACAGGGCACAACTCAAATGCAACGAGGGTGCACGAGGGCGCAAGAGGTCACAACAAGGGTGAAAGTAGGGTGCGACTAGGGCGTAACTGGGGCGTAACTATGGCATAACCACGTACAACTAGAGTGCAACTAGGGCGTAAACATGGTATAAGATAACATGGTAAAACTAGTGTGCAACTAGGGCACAACAGGGTGAAACTAGGTTGAAATAGTGTACTACTAGGGCACACCTATGGTACAACTATGGTACAACTAGGAGGCAACAAGTGCTTGATTATGGCAAACTAGGACACAACGGAGCGCATCTAGGTTGAAGGAAGTGTGCAATGAGAGTAGAACTAGGATGCAACTAGAGTGCAGCTAGGATGGAACAAGGGGGCAACAAGGGAACAACTGAGTGTAACTATGGCAAACTAGACCACAACTAGGGCACAACTAGGGTGCAACCAGGGCAAGTAGGGCACAACTAGGGCTCAACTAGTGCACAACTAGGGACCAGCTAAGGGGAAAGAAGGGCACAACAAGGTCGTAATAAGGGCATAACTAGGGTGCTAAAAGGGCACAACTATGGCGCAACATAGGCACAAACAGGGTGCAACTATGTCGCAGCTAGGGCACATATAGGACATAACTAAGGTAAGCAATGGAAACAACTAGTCCGCGACTAGGGCCTAGCTAGGGCACATCTAGGGCACAACTAGGGCACACGAAAGGGGGAACTATGGTGCAACTAGAGTGGAACTAGGGCGGAACTAGGGCATAACTAAGGTCCAACAAGTGCACAACTATGGCACAATAAGGGTGCAACTAGGGTACAACAGGGGCACAACAAGGGTGTAGCAAGGGGACAAGAAGGGAGTAACTAGGGCGCAATTAGGGTGTGTAAGGGGTGCAACTAGGACACAACTAGGGTACAACTAGGGTGCAAAAAGGCCGCAACTAGGACGCAACAAGGTGACAATTAAGATGCAACTAGGGCGTAACTAAAGCGCAAGAAGGATGCAACAAGGGTGCAACTAGAGTGAGAATAGGGTGCAACAAGGGTACAAGAAGGGCGTAACTACAGCGGCTGGGGCTTCACTTGGGTACAACTTGGGTGCAAGTAGGGTACAAGAAGGTCACAACTAGGGCACCGTTAGGGTGCAACTAGGGATTAAGTAGTGCGTAACTACAACGCAACTAGGAATAGCTAGGGTGGAAGAGGACACAACTGGTGTGCAACTAGGGCATAACAAGGGTTCAAGCATGGCAAAACTATGGCGTAGGAAGGGTACACCATTGGTGCAAATAGCACACAAAAGGGGCCCAACTAGGTTGAAACTAGGGCACAACTAGGGTAACAAATGGGCACAAATAGGGTGCAACTAGGCTCCAGCTAGGAGGCAACTAGTGTGTAGTTATGGCGAATAAGGGCACAACTAGGGTGTAAGTAGGACAAAAAATGGTGCAACTAGGGTGCAACTAGGGTGTAATCAGGGGTCAATCAGGGTGTAACTAGAGCGCAAGAAGGTCAAAACTAGGGTGCAACTAGGGCATGACTATTGTGCAACTAGGGTGCAACTAGAACGCAAGGATGGTGTCATTATGGTGTGAAAGATGTACAACTAAGTCGCAGCTAGGATGAAACTGGGGCGCAACTGGAGTACAGGTATGACTTAGCTAGGGTGGAACTAGGACGTAAATTTGGCAAACGATGGTGTAATTAGGGCATAACTTGGATGCATTTGGTAACAACTATATTGCAACTAGAGAGAAACGAGGAAGCAATTAGGGTACAACTAGGGTAAAACTAGGGTACAACAAGGGCGCAAATAGGGAACAGTCAGGGCACAATTGGGGGTCAACTCATGCAATATAAAGGGCAAGTAGGGTGTAACTAGGGGACAAGAAGGGCATAACTAGGGCACTAGTGTGCAAGAAGGTTGTAACAAGGGAACAACTTGGGTGCAACTAAGGTGCAAGAAGGGTGCAACTAGGGAGTAACTAAGGTCCAACTAGGGCTCAACTAGGGCCTAAGTTGGACGCAAGAAGGGTGCAACTAGAGTTGAACAAGGGCATAACTAGGGCACAACTAGGGCGCAACTAGGATGCAACTAGGGCAAAACATGGGCGCAGCTAGGGCAAAACAAGGTTTGACTAGGGCACAACGAGGATGCAACTGGGGCACAAGAAGGGCACAACAAGGGCGTAATGAGGGGACAACGAGGGTGCAAGGAGGGCCCAACTAGGGCGCAAGAAGGATGCAACTAGGTTGTAGTAAGACATAACTAGCATCAACTTGGATGCAATCAGAGCACAAGAGGGTCCAACTAGGACAAAACTAGGGTGTAACTAGCTCACAACTAGGGCGCAACTAGGGCGCAAGAAGGGTGCAACTAGGGCACAGCAAGGGTGCAACTAGGGCACTGCTAGGGTGCAACTAGGGTGTAATTAGGGTGTAATTAGGATGTAACTTTGGCAAACCAGGGTGCAACTTTGCTGCAACAAGGGCGTATGAAGGGCACAAATAGGGCACAATAAGGGCACAATGAGGTTGCGAATAGGGTGCAACTAGGGTGCAAAAGGGTGCAACTAGAGTGGCTAATGCATGACTAGAGTGCAACTAGGGTGTCACTAGGGTCCAAGACGGGTGCAATTAGGGTGCAACTAGTGTGCAAACAACATGCAACTAGGATGCAACTAGGGTACAATTAGGGCGCAAGTAGGGTGCAACTAGGACACATCTAAGGTGTAGCTAGGGCGTAACTAAGATGTAACTAGAGCACAAGTAGGGGGCAACTAGGATGTAATAAGGGTGCAACTGTTTTGAAACAAGGATATAACAAGGGGGCAACCTGGGTGATACTAGGGCAAAAGAAAGATGCAACTATGGCGCAACTAGGGCACAATAGGATGAAACTAGGGTGATCTATGACACAAGTAGGGCACAACTAGAAAGCAACTAGAGTGCAACTAGGAGGCAACAAGTTGGTGTTCATGGGAAAATAGGGCACAACTGAGCGCATTTGGGACACAAGAGGTGTGCAACTAGTGAACAACTAGGACACAATTAAAGCACAACAAGGACGGAACCAGGGCGTAACTAAGAAACAACTAGGGCGTAACTTTGGAAAAATAGACCACAACAAGGGCAGAAACTAGGGTCTGACTAGGGAGCATCTAGGGAAAGACTGGGGCGCAATTAGGGCAGATTAAAGGTACAACTAGGGCATAGCCACTAGGAGATTAGGGCACAAATAGGCCGTAACAAGGGCGCCTTTTGGGCGCAACAAGGGCACACATATGGAGCATCTACAACATAACCAGGGTGCAACTAAGGCACAATTATGGAGTAACCACGGAACAAGATGCAACCTAGGCACAACTAGGGTGCAACTAGGGCACAAGAAGGGTGGAACTAGGGCACAACTAGAGCACAACTAGGGTGCAACATAGGCTCAACTAGGGAACAAAAATGGCACAGCTAAGGCATGATGAAGATGCAACAAGAGTGTAACTATGGTGCAACTAAGGTGAAGCTAAGAGGAAAGAAGAGTGTAACTAGGGTGCAACAAGGGCATAAAGAGGGAACAGCTGGGACATAACAAGGACAGAACTAGGTTGCAACTAGGATGCAAGAAGTGCACAACTTGGATACAGCAAGGAAACAAGTAAAGTGCAACTGGGGCATAACAAAAGCGCAAGAAATACGCAACAAGGGTGCAACTAGGGTGAAACTAGGGTCTCCACTAGGGTGCAAGAAGGGTGCAACTAGTGCAGCTAGGACGTAACGAGGGTGAAACTAGGGCACAAAAAGGGTTCAACTAGGGCGCAACTAGGGTACAACTGGGACACAACTAGGATGCAACCAGGGTGCAACTACGATGCAGCTAGGGCAGAACCAATATGTAACTAGAACGCAAGAAGGGTGAAACATTGGTGTCAAAAGGGTACAACTGGGCTCAACTAGGGTGAAACTAGGATATAGGTAGGGTACAACTTCATTGGAGCTAGGGTGAAACTAGGAGGAAACTTGGGTGTAACTACTGTGCAACTATGAAAAACAAGAACGGAATGAGGACGTAACCAAGACTCAAGTTGGTCGCAACTTGAGCGCAACAAGGGCAGGACTAGGGTCTACCTAGGCCACAACTATGGCACAACAAGGGCGCAACTATGGCACAATCTGGAGACAACTAGGGTGCACTAACTATTGTGAACTAGAGCGCAAGTACAGCACAACTAGGGGGAAAGAGGGATGTTTTAGGGAGCAACTATGGTGCAACTAAGGCACAAGTAGGGGACAGCTAGGGCGCAAGAAGGGTGCAACTGGGGCCCAACTAGGACATTACTTGGAAACAACTAGAGCGTAAATAGGGTACAACTAGGGTCAAATAATGGCGAATAAGGGTGAAACTAGGATGCAACTGAGGTGCAAGATGGACGCAACTAGCGTGCAACTTAAGTGCAATTTGGACACACCTAGGGCATGACTAGGGCACAAGAAGGGCGCAACAAGCTTTGCAAATAGGGCATAACAAGGACACAACCAGGGCGCAACTGCTCCGTAAGTAGGGTGCAACTAAGACGCCAGTAGGCTAGATTAGGGCACAATGAGGATGCAACTAGGGCTCAACAAGGGCGCAAGAAGGGGGCTACTAGGGTGCAACTAAGGTGCAACTAGGGTGCAAGAAGGGCGCAACTAGGGCGTATCAGGGCATAACTAGGGAGTAACAAGGTTGCAATTCAGGCACAAGAGGGTCTAGCTAGGGCACAACTGGGGCGGAACTAGGGTGGAACCAGGGCACAACTAGAGCTCAAAAAGGGCGGAACTAGGATGCAACAAAGGTTGCAACTAGTACGAAACTTTGGCAAACTAGGGAGGAACTAGGCCGCAACTAGGACATAAGAAGGGCACAACTAGGGAAAAACCAGGGCGTAATTAGTGCACATATATGGTGCAATTGGTGCGACTTGTGTGTTTCTAAGGCGTAACTAGGGCACAAGAAGGGCACAATTAGTGCGCATCTACGACGCAAACAGGGTGCAACTGGGGTACAGCTAGGGTGCAAGAAGGGTGTAACTAGGGCGCAACTACGAAGTCACCGGGACATGACTAGAGTGCAACTAGGGTATAGCTAGGGCATAATAAGGGCACAACTCGCGTGCAACTAGCACTCCAGTGTGAAACTAGGGTGAACCAGGGTACAAATGGGGCACAACTAAGGTGCAACTAAGACACAATTAGGATGCAACTAATGCTTGATTATGGTGAACTAGGGCACAACTGAGCGCATCTAGGACGGAAGAAGTGTGTAACTAGAGCACAACTAGGACAGAGCTAGAGCGCAACTAGGACGCAACTGTGGAACAACTAGAGAAAAACTGAGCGTCATGATGGCAAACTAGACCGCAACTAGGGCGCAACTAGGGTCCAACTAGGGTGCAACTAGGGCGCAACAAAGGTGCAACTAGGGCACACCTAGGGGTAAAGAAGGGCATAACTAGGTCACAAAAAGGTCTTAACTAGGGCACAAAAAGCACACAAAATGGTGCAAATAGAGTGTAACTAGGGTGTAAACAGGGTGTAAGTAAGGCGTAACTAGGGCACATATAGGGCGTAACCAAGGTACAAAACAAACACAACTAGGCCGCAACAAGGGCCTAACTAGGGCACAAATTGGGAACAACTAGGGAAAAATAAGGGTGGAACGTGGATATAACTAGAGCGTAACTAGGGTATAACTAGGGTGCAACTAAGGTGTAACAGGGGCACAACCAGGGCATTGTAAGGGTGCAAATAAGTTTGCAACTAGGGTGTAACTAGGGCGCAGCAAGGGGGCAAAAAGAGCATAACTAGGATGCAACTTGTACGTAAAAAGGGCGCAACTAGGATGCATTTGGGATGCAGCTTGGGTGCAACTAGGGTGCAAGAAGGGCACAACTAGGATGCAACTAGGAGATGATTGAGGTGCAACAAGGGCGTAATTAGAGAGCAATGAGGAAACAACAAGGGTGCAACTTGGGTGCAAATAGAGCGCAACTAGGGTGCAAGTAGGATGCATATAGGGCAGCTAGGGCATAATCTGGGTGCAATTAGGGTGTAAATAGAGCACAAGAAGGGTGAAACTAGGACTCAACTAGAGCGCGTCAAAGGCAGAACTCGGGTGTAAATAGAATGCACCCAGGAAACAACTAGGGTGGAAGATAGCACAACAAGTGTGCATCTAGAGCATAACAAGGGTGGAAAAACTAGGTCACAAGAAGGTCGCACCATTGGCGCAACAAGGGAAAAATGGGGGCCCAACTAGCGTGAAACTAGGGCACAAAAACAATACAAATAGGTTGTAACTAGAGTGTAACTAGGGCCCATGTGGGAGGCAACTATTGCGTAGTTATGACAAACTAGGATGCATCTATGGTATAACTAGTGAAAAAAAGGGTGCAACTAGGACGCAACTAGGGTGTAACTACAATGCAACTAGGGTGCAACTAGAATGCAAGAAGAGTGTAACTATGGTGAAAAAATGGTACAACTGGGGTGCGACTGGAGTGAAACTAGGGCGCAACTAGAATGAAGCTATGGTGTAGCTAGGCTGCAACTAGGACACAACTAGGGAGTAACTATGGCAAACAAGGGCGCAACTATGGTGCAGCTAGGAATCAAGTTGGTCACAACTAGAGTGCAACTATCCTACAAGTAGGCCGAAACTAGGGTGCAACTAGGTCACAACTAGGCCGCAACTAGAGCACAACAAGGGCACAACAAGGGTACAACAAGGGTGCAACTAGGGCACATTGACGGCACAACTAGGGGGCAATTATTCCGAACTAGAGCGCAAGCAGTGTGTAACTAGGACGAAAGAAGGGCATACCTAGGGTGCAACACGGGAAAACTAGGGTGCAACTAGGGCAGAACAAGGGCCCAAGTAGGGCCCAACAAGGGCATTCCTTGGGCATAACTAGGGAACAACTAGGGTGCAACTAGGGGGTATTTATGGCGAACAATGGTGCAACTAGCGTGCAACCAAGGTGCAAGATGGGTGCAACTAGGGCGCAACTAAGGTGCAACTAGGGCTCAACTAAGGCGTAACTAGGACGCGAGAAGGGCATAACTATACTGGAACTAGGGCATAAGCAGGGCGCAAATAGGGTGCAACTAGGCCATAAGAGGGGCACAAACATGGCGCAACTAGGATCAAATAGGGCACAACGAGGGTGCAACAAGGATGCAAGAAGGGCGCAATTAGGTGGCAAGTAGGGTGCAACTAAGGCACAAGTAGGGCGCAAGACCGCAACTAGGGCGTACTCGGGCATACCTAGGGTGCAACTCGGGAGTTTTTAAGGCACAAGAGGGTCCAACTAGGGTGCAACTGGGGCGCAACTAGGGTGCAACTAGGACGACACTAGGGAGGAAGAAGGGTGCAACTAGGGCAGAACCGGGGTGCAACTAGGGTACAAGCATGATGCATGTGGGGCATGACTTTGGCAAACTGGAGTGCAAGTAGGCATAAGAAGGTTACAATTAGGGCGCAACAAGGGTGCAACTGGGACGCAAATGGGGTGCAAATAGGGTGCAAGAAGGGTACAACTAGGGCGGCTAGTGGGCAACTAGGAGAGAACTAGGTCGTAACTAGGTTACAAGAAGGGAGCAATCAGGGCACAACTAGGGTGGAAACAGGGTAGAACTATGGTGCAACTAAGGTGCACAAAGGGTGCAACTAGGATTCAAGTAGGGTCCAACTAGGGCACAACTAGGGTGCAACTAGGGCATAGTGCAACTAGTGCAACTAGACATAACAAGAGTGCAACTAGGCACAACTAGGGTAGGAGAAGGGTGCAGCTATTGTACAACTAGGGAATAACAAGGGGACAACTAGGGCTAAACTAGGATGCAAGAAGGACGTAAACATGGCACGACTATGACACAAATGGGTGGAACTAGGGTGGACTAGGGTACAAATATATCCAAACTAGGGTGCAACTAGGGCACAAATAGGAGGCTACTAGCGCGTAGTCATGGCAAACCAAGCCGTAACTGAGCGCATCTACTATGCAAGAAGTGTGCAACTAGGTTGCAACTAAGGCACAACTAAAGCACAACCAAGATGCAACTACCGCGCAACTAGACAACAACTTGGGCATAATTATGGCAAACTAGACTGCAACTAGGGCAAAACTAGGGTGCGACTAGGGCGCAACTAGGGGGAAACCAGGGCGCAACTAGGGTGAAGCTAGGGTGTAACTAGGGCGTAGTTAGGGGGAGATAAGGGTATAACTAGGTTGCAACAAGGGCGTAACTAGGGCGTAACAAAGGCACAACTAAGGTACAACTAGGGTGTAACTATGGTGCAAAGAGGGTGCAACTAGGGAGCAACTAGGGCAAAATTAGGGGGTAACTGCGTTACAAAACAGACACATCGAGGGCCTAATTAGAGCATGATTAGGGTGAAACTAAGGCGCAAGAAGGGTGGAGCTAGGGCACAACTAGAGTGCAATGAGGGCGTATCTAGGGTGCAACTAGGATGCAAATGTGGTGTGGCTCAAGCGCAACAAGGGTGCAACTAGGCAGCAACTAGGGTGCAACTAGGTCGCAGCTAGTGGGCAAGAAGGGCGTTTCTAGGGCACATCCAGGGTATAAAAAGGGAAAAAAATAGGACACAACTAGGGTGCAACTAGGATGAAACTATGATGCAAGAAAGGTGCAAGTAGGATGCAACTAGGATAAACATGAGGTGCAACAAGGGCCTAGTAAAATGCAAGGACGTAAGAAGGGTGCAACGAAGGTCCAAACAGGGTGCAACTAGGGTGGCTAGGAAGTATCTAAATTGCATCCAGTGTGCACCTAGGGCACAAGAAGGGTACAACTAGGGTGCAACTAGGATGCAACTAGGGTGGAAGAGGGAATAACGCATGTGCATCAAGGGCATAAGGAGGGCGTAAATAGGCCACAATGGACGCCAAACTGTGGTGACACAAGGGTACAACTAGGGTGCTAATAGGGTACAGCTAGGGTGCAACTAGAGTGAAAATAGGAGGCAACTAGTGTGCAATTATGGCAAACTAGTGGGCAAGTAGGTTGCAACTAGGATGTAGGAAGGGTGCAACTAGGGCACAACTAGGGTATAATTAGGGGTCGATAAGGGTACAACTAGGGTGCAAGAAGGGCAAAGCTAAGTCACAACTAAGGCATAACCTTGGCACACTAAGTTTCAAAAAGGGTGCAACTATGGTGTAAAAAGGGTACAACATGGACATAACTAGGGTGAAAATATGATGCAACTAGGGAACAGCCAAGACATAGCTAGCATACAATTAGGATGCAAATAGGGTGTAACTAGGGTGTAACTATGGCAAACAAGGATGCAACTAGGGTGTAACTAGGATGCAAGTTTTTTGCAACTAGATCATAACTATGGTGCAACTAGGGCACAACTAGGGTGCAACAAGGGAAAAACTAGGGCACAACTAGGGGGCAACTGTTATGAACTAGAGCACAAGTAGAGTGCATCTAGGGGACAAGAAGGGCGTAACGAGAGCCCAACTAGGACATTACTTGAAAAAAGAGAGGGCACAATTAGGGTGCAACCAGGGCATATCTATAATGAACAAGGATATAACTAGGTTGCAACTAAGGTGCAAGAAGGGTGCAACTAGGGCGCAACTAGAGCGTAACTAGGGTGCAACTACGATGCAAATAGGACGCAACTAGGGCGCAAGTAGGGTGTAACAGGGTGCAACTAGGGCACAACTAGGGTGCAACTAGGGTGCAACTAGGAGGCAACTAGGACGTAACTTTGGCAAACTAGCGTGCAACTATGCAGCAGCTAGGGTGTAAGAAGGGAAAAACTAGGGAGCAATAAGGGTGCAACAAGGGCACAAATAGGATGCAACTGGGGTGACTAGTGCATAACTAGGGCACAACTAAGGCGTAAACAGGGTGCAACAGGGGCGTAACTAGGGTGCAAGAGGGCGCAACCAGGGTGCAACTAGGGCACAAGTAGGGTGCAATTAGGGCACAACTAGGGTGCAACTACAGTGTAACCAGGACGTAACTAGAGTGTAACTAGGGCGTAACTAGGGCGTAAGAAGGACGTAACTAGTGTGCAACTAGGGCTCAGTATGGTGAAACTAGGGTGAACTAGGGTACAACTAAGACACAACTAGGATGCAACTAGGGCACAACTAGGAGGCAACTAGTGCATAATTATGGCAAACTAGGAAACAAGGTAGCGTAGCTAGGACAAAAGAAGTGTGCAACTAGAGTGCAACTAGGGCACAACTAGAGTGCAACTAGGACGTAACCAGGGCACACCTAGGGAACAACTAGGACGTAACTATGAAAAATTGACCGCAACTTGGGTGCAACTTGAGCATGACTAGGGCACAACCAGGGCGGAACTTGGGCGCAACAAAGGCGCAACTAAGGTGCAGCTAGGTAAAAAGAGGACCACAACCAGGTGGCAACAAGGGCAGAACTAGGACGCAAATTGAGAACAACTATGGAGTAACTACTGTGTAAGTAGGGTGCAAACAGGGTGCAACTAGGGTGCAACTACGGCATACATAGGCATAACAAAGGTGGAAATTTACTCAACTAAGCCACAAGTAGGGCCTAACTAGGGTGCAACTAGGGCACAACTAGGGTGCAAGAAGGGCGGAACTAGGGTGCAAGTGGAGCAGAATTGGAGTGCAATTCGGGTGCAACTAAGGCACAGCAAGGGCACAACTAAGGCACAATAAGGGCTCAATTAGGGTGCAACTAGGGTGCAACTAGGGTGCAAATAGGGCGCAGCTAGGGGGCAAGAATGCCATAACTAGGATGCAACTAGGGCGGAAAAAGGGTGTAACTAGGATGCAACTAGGGCACAACTAGGGTGCAACTAGGAAACAAGAGGGGCACAACTAGGATGTAACTAGGAGACAGCTAAGGTGCAACTAGGGCGTAACTAGAGCACAACAAGGACGCAATACGGGTGCAACTAGGGTACAAATAGGACACAAGTAAGGTGCAAGGAGGGTGCAATGAGGGCAGCTAGGGCATAACATGGGTGCAACTAGGCTGGAGGTGGGGCACAAGAAGGGTGCAACTAGGGTGCAACTAGGGCATAACTAGGACACAAAAAAAATGAAACTAGGGCGTAACTAGGGTGGAAGAGAGTACTAAAATTGCGCATTGAGGGCATAGCAAGGGGCACAACTAAGAAAAAACTAGGGCGTAAGTAGGGCGCACCATAGGCACAACTAGGGCACAATGGGGGCCTAACAGGAGTAAAACTAGGACACATCTAGGGTACAAATAGGGTGCAACTAAGGTGCAACTAGGGTGAAACTAGGAGGCAACTAGTACATAAATATGGTGAACTAGGGTGCAACTAGGGTGAAACTAGGACAAACTAAGGTCACAACTAGGGTGCACCTAGGGCATAATCAGGGGTGAATAGGGGTGCAACCAGGCTGCAAGAAGGGCAAAACTGTGGCACAAACTAGGGCGTAACTATGGTGAAGCTAGGGTGCAACTAGAACGCAAGAAGAGTGGAACTATGGTGTAAAAAGGGTACAGCTAGGGCGCAACATGGATGAACTTGGGGCACAACTAGGGTACTGTCAGAAGTATGGAGGAAGCTGAGCGAGTGATGGAAGAAGCAGGCAAAAGCAATGAATCTTGCGAGAGCATATGAGATTGAAGCCGTTGTCTAATAAGGATGACGGCTTCTTTCAGCTAGCCGGACATGGGTGACACATGTCACGTTACATGGGATGCTTGACTGTCGGTTCAACGGTCAGATGACAAAAGAGTCATTAGGTCAAGCTGGTTCTTGTAAGACTTGGACCCCTATTCTGAGACTTGGATTTTCCGAGAGGTGAGAGCAGTGAGGCTGGTTCTCGCTCATTTCCAACAAGTATAACTACGGTGCAACTAGGGTGCAACTAGGTCGCAACTAGGGTGTATTTATGGTAACCAAGGGTGAAACTAGGGCATGACTAGGAAGCAAGATGGTTGCAACTAGAGTACAACTAGGGCACAACAAGGGCACGACTAGGGCGCAACTATGTCGCAACAAGGGTTCAACTAGGGCACAATTAGGGTGCAATTAGGGGGAAACTATTGCAAAATAAAGAGCAAGTATGGTGCAACTAAGGGACAAGAAGGGCGTAACTAGGGTGTAGCTATGGCACAACTAAGGCACAACTAGGGCACAGGTAGGGCCCAACTAGGGAGTTACTTTGTCACAACTAGGGCGCAACTAGAGCGTAGATATTGCAAAAATATGGCAAACAAGGGTGCAACTAGGTTACAACTAAGGTTAAAGAAGGGCAAAACTAGAGGGTAACTGGGATGCAGGAAGGGTGCAACTAGGGTGGAACTAGGATATCACTAGGGTGCAACTAGGGTGCAACTAGAGCATAAGAAGGGTGCAACTAAGATATCACTAAGATTGACTAGGATGCAATGAGGGTGAAACAAATGTGCTAGAAGGGCACAACAATGGTGCATGTAGAGGGCAACTAGGGTGCAACTAAGGTGCAACTAGGGCGCAAGAATGGTGCAACTATGGCGTACTAGGGAATAAGTAGGGTGCAGCTTGGGTGAAAATTAGGGCATAGGGTCCAACCAGGGTGCAACTTGGGCATAACGAGGGTAGAAGTAGGAATCAATTAGCGTGTAAGAAGGGTAAAAATAGGGCATAACCAGGGCATAACTAGGGTGCAACTAGTGCACATCTAGGAGTAACTTTGGCAGATTAGGGTGCAACTAGGTTGCAACTAGGGAGTAACTAGGATGTAACTAGAGCATAACTAGGGAGAAACCAAGGTATAAGAAGGGCACAACTAGTGTACAACTAGGGCATAACAAGGGGGCAAGTAGGGCAAAACTAGGGTGCAGAAAGGGCGCAATTATGGTGCAAATAGGACAAAATTAGGTGAAACTAGGGTGAACTAGGGTAAAAATATTGCACAACTAGGATGCAACTAGGGTACAGCTAGGAGGCAAATAGTGTGAATTTATGGCAAACTAGGATGCAACTGAGTCCATCGAGGACACAAGAAGTGTGCAACTAGAGTGCAACTAGGGCACAACAAGAGCGCAACTAGGACAAAACCAGGGTGTACTTAGGGAAAAACTAGAGTGTAACTATGGTGAACAAGACCAAACCTAGGGCGGAACTAGGGGTCAAATAGGGCGCAACTAGGGAAGAACGAAGGAAAAACTAGAGCACAACTAGGGTGCAACTAGGGCATAGCAAGGGGAAAAGAAGGGTACAAATAGGGCGCAACAAGGGTGGAAGTAGGGCACAACAAGGACACAATTATGGCACAACTAGGGCGTAACTAGGGCGTGAAGAGGGTAATACTAGGACACAACTAGGGCACAAGTAGGGAGTAAGTACAGTACAAAATGAACACAACTAGGCCACAAGTAGGGCCTAAGTAGGGTGCAACTACGGCACAACTAGGGTGCAAGAAGGGCGGAAGTGGGGCATAACTAGAGCATAACTAGGGTACAAGTAAGGCTCAACTAGGGCACAACAATGGCAAAACTAAGGTGCAATAAAGGTGTAACTACGGTGAAACTAGGGTACATCTAGGGAGCAAGAAGGGCGTGGCTAGAGTGCAAGTAGGGCATAAAAAGGGCACAACTAGGACTCAACTAGGACGCAACTGGGGTGTAACTAGGACACAAGAAGGATGCCATTGGGATAAAACTAGGACACAAATAAGGTGCAATTAGGGCGTAACTGAAGCGCAAGAGGGACGTACTAAAGGTGCAACTAAGTTAAAAACAGGGCTCAACTAGGGTGTAAGAACGGCACAACTAGGGCAGCCAGGGCGTAACTAGGGTGCAACCAGGGCGTAACGAGGGTGAAACTAGGATGAAACTAGGGTGAAACTAGGGTGCAACTAGGTTGTAACTAGGGCATAACTAAGACGTAACTAGAACGTAACAAGGACACAATTCGGGTGGAAGAGGGTGCAACTAATGCGCATCAAGGGCATAAGGAGGGTGCAAGTATGGCACAACGGGAGCCAAACAAGGGTGAAACTAGGATTCAACTAGGTTACAAACAGGGTTCAACTAGGATATGACCAGGGCGCAGATAAGAGGCAACTAGTGCATATGATGGCAAACTAGGGTGCAACTAGGGTGCCACTAGGATGCAAGAAGGGCGCAACTAGGGAGTAATCAGGGGTCAAGAAGGGTTCAACTAGGGTGAGAGAAGGGCAAAGTTACAGCACAACTATGACGTAACTATGCCACAACTACGGCACAACTAGAACACAAGAAGGGTGCAACTATGTTGTAAAAAGGGTACAACTGGGGTGCAACTAGGGTGAAACTAGGACGCAACTAGTGCACAGCTACAGCACAACTAGGGTTCAACTAGGATGCAAGTAGGGTGAAACTAGGTTGTAACTAGGACACAAGTTGGTCGCAACTAAAGAGAAAGTGGGGCGTAACTAGGGAACAACTAGGGTACAACTGGGGCACAACAAGGGCACAACTAGGGTACAATTAGGATGCAACAAGGGAAATGATTGCGAGTTAAAGCATAATTAGGGCACAATAACTGGGCAAGAAGGACGTAATTAGAGTGCAACTATTTTGCAACTAAGGCACAACAAGGCTTAGCTAGGGTCCAAGAAGGACGCAACTAGAATCCAACTAGGGGATTACTTGGGCACAAATAGGCACAACTAGGGTGCATCTTGGGAGTAACTTTGACAAACTAGGGTGCAACTAGGCCACAGCCAAGATGTAAGTGTTGGCCTGAGGGTGAGTGTGCACCCTAGAGGGTCCCTAGCAGTGGCTGGTTCACACCACCAACTGTTTTTGGAGAGACTGAAACTATGGAGGCAACTGGTTCCAAGGATGGCAAAATCTGGTCAGAGAGTGAGGCAATCGTTTTGTCCTCAATTGGATGGGAATTAACACTTGATCAAGGCTCACAAGCAGTGACATTTTATAGCCACTGATCTAAGCTTTCCAGAACACCAAAGCATGCCAGATTTGGAGCTTCCTAGCAGATTCTATGGCTTCTAGAGTGCTCCTTGGTAGGCTGTCCTTTTCCCACCTAGGAAGGCATCCCTTCCCTCCTCTAGAAGCTTCTGCCCCTTCCTAGATTCCTCAGCTTGCTTCTAGTAGGAGGGAAGGTGTCCAGAAGACCAAGACACCTCTAGATGCCTTGTAGGACAAGTCANTCCAACAATCTCCCCCTTGCGCATCACCCATGGCAGTTGTCCATGCTCAACCTGTAACTGAAGAGCCTTTTTCCTCATGGGAGGCGAGCCCATACTTTATTGCTCCCTCCCACTCAGCCCCATCCTTCTTGTGCAGTGCCTCCTTGCGGCTCCTCTTGCGCGAACCCAGTCCAAATGCCCTTGTCGGCATCATATCTTTTTGTCCTTCTTCGCACACGGCTGCTCGTGCGGGGCTCTTGATGCGGTTGTTGTTGTTGCTGTCCCCTTTTGGCGCCATCCTCTCCAAGCGCCTGCTCCCCCTCTCTTGGAGACCTTGGAGACATCGGTCGACTCCCCGCCTCCACGTCCATCTCCGGTGCTTCGGATTCCTCATCCGAACTGGCCGGAACAAATTGTGCCATTCGCCCATCNTTTTCTGCCACTCAATCCCCTTGCTCTTCATCCAGCCAAGGCACCCCGCATATTCACCGCTGTTGTCACTCCGGAACGCATTCACCTTCAACTCTGTTTGCAGCTCCACATCAGCCACAAACTCTTGCATGCACGCAAGGACCTCACTCTTCCGCTTCATTGGGTAGAGGTAGAGTTTCCGGCTGTGGTCATCGATGAAGGTGAGGAAGTAGCGAGCTCCGCCGATGGAGCTCTCAAGCGGTCCACACACATCTGTGTGTACCACGGCCAGTTTTGCCGATGCACGTGTCCCCTTGGCGACAAACGGCTGCCGAGTTGATTTGCCAATGATGCATGGCTCACACACGGTCTCCTTGGTTCCATCAAGGCCGCTGATTTGGAGACCCCGCACCACTTCCCTGTTAGCCATCTCTTTCATTGTTGATGGAGAAATGTGGCAGAGTCGGCGGTGCCATAGGTCCAAATCTCCTCCATCCTTCATTGCAAGGTTGGCGGCGTTGGACCCCACCCGGCTGCTGAGGATCTTTGCGCGTAGCAGGTACAAATCGTCCTCCCTCTTGGCACGCACAATCACCTCACCTTTGCCCTCTTTGCGGATGACGGCCTCCTTCTTTGTGAAGAGCACCTCAAGTCCCTTGTCGGTAAGGCGGCTGACGGAGAGCAGGTTTGCCCCAAAGTTAGGCATATGCAGCACATCGTAGATTGTGCTCGTGATAGGTTTTCCATCCACAATTGACTCAATGCGGATGTTACCCTCACCGGCGGCCACCTCTGTTTTTCCATTGGCCACCGTCATGCGTCTCTCCGAGGCGCCGTAGGTGACAAATGCCGCCCTGTTGCATTACGTGTGGCAGCCTGATCCGGAGTCGATGACGGAAACTCCCGGATCCTTCAAGTTGCTGGAGTTGTACGCCATAAGGGCGTGCTCATCTTTCTTCCCGCCCCGCTGCGACCGATCTGTTTTCTTCTTAGGACAGTTGCGTGCGTAGTGGCCCTCCTTGCCGCAGTTGAAGCACTCCCCCTTCTTGTCACCCTTCTTAGTGCCCTGTTTGGCACCCTTCCACTTGTCGCCTCGGCCTCCACTTTGAGGATGAACCGTGTAAGCTGAACTTGATGCCGCTGCACTCTCGCGACCGCCACGTCGCATCCACTCATTGCGTACGTACTCAGCAACCTTGGGGTACTTCAGCTCGTCGGAAGGCCAGCCACCAAGGACTGTGATCATGGGACTCCAACTGTCTGGCAAGGCCAGAAGGAGGATCATAGCTTGCAACTGAGAGTCGACCTCCCAACCCGTGGCCACGCACTCCGCTGCGAGGGACTCAATCTGCTGCATGATCTCCATGATGTTGTCGCCTTCGTTGGCTCGGAGGGTGACGAGCCATTTGAAGATGAAGAGCTGGTTGGCAAGATTGCTTGACTGGTAGATGGAGCAGAGTTTTGACCATGCGTCCGCGGCCAGGGTGCATCCTTGGATGTGCCCAAGTTGTGGTGGGCATAGCGCGGACACAAGGAGCGCCAACACCTTTTTGTTGCGCTTCTTGTATGCCTCCTTCACCTCAGCCGTTGCAGTCTTCGGCGGAGCAGTCTCATCACCTTTTACAAGCTCAGGCAGTCCCTTGTCGTCGAGGAAGACATCAAACTGCCACCTCCACAAGGCGAATCATGTCCCATCAAACTTAAGGACAGCGCGGCTGCTCTCTTGCTCGCTAGTTGCCATGTCTTGCTGTTGGAAGCGTGAAATCAAGCTGGCTTTGAATCCCTTAGAGGCGTGGGCCCATAACCCTTTGTTGGCCTGAGGGTGAGTGTGCACCCTGGAGAGTCCCTAGCAGTGGCTGGTTCACACCACCAACTGTTTTTGGAGAGACTGAAACTATGGAGGCAACTGGTTCCAAGGATGGCAAAATCTGGTCAGAGAGTGAGGCAATAGTTTTGTCCTCAATTGGATGGGAATTAACACTTGATCAAGGCTCACAAGCAGTGGCATTTTATAGCTACTGATCTAAGCTTTCCAGAACACCAAAGCATGCCAGATTTGGAGCTTCCTAGCAGATTCTATGGCTTCTAGAGTGCTCCTTGGTAGNGGGAAGGTGTCCAGAAGACCAAGACACCTCTAGATGCCTTGTAGGACAAGTCACCCCTTCTAGAAGGTGTGCCACCTTCCTGGACCCTCACCTGGCCTTCTAGAAACTTAAGGAGGAACTCTAGAGGTTGAGCTAGCTTCCTGGCTTCTATTTTCCACCTCCCTTGAGGCAGGGCAGAATTTCATCTTGTGGGACTTGAACCCGGGCCCCTGCTTCTAGAGGTGGACACCATTAACCACTAAGCCACTAAGGCTTGTCTTTTTGGTGTTCCTTTTTGGAGTCACTCCTGCCATGGTGAGGAGCATCACTCCAACAGTAAGAAGGGCACAAATAGGGTGCAACAAGGGTGCAACTAGGGTGCAAATAGGTGTGGCTAGGATCTACAAAGGGTGGAACTAGGAAGACTAGTGCATGGCTAGGGAAAAGTGGGATGTAACTAGGGCACAAGAAGGATGCAATTAGGACGCAACTAGGATACAAATAGGATGCAACTATGGTGCAACTAGGGTGCAGGAAGGGTGCAAGTAGGGCATAAGTAGAGTGCAAATAGGGATTAATTAGGCGTAACTAAGGTGTAACTAGGGCCAAAGTAGAGGGCAACTAGGGCATAACTAGGGTGTAAAAAGGGTGAAACTATCGTGCAACTAGGGCATAACAAGGGTGCAACTAGGGCAAAACTAGGGCTCAAGAAGGGTGTAACTATGGTGCAATTAGGGAACAATAGGATTAAACTGGGGTGAAATTGGATGTAAACAGGGCACAACTAGGGTGCAACTAGGACGCAACGAGGAGGAAACTAGTGTGTGATTATGGCAAACTAGGATGCAACTGAATGCTTCTAGGATGAAAGAAGTGTAGCACAACTAGGACGCAACTAAGGTGCAACTAGGGAACACGTAAGGCGTATTTATGGCGAACTAAACCGTAACTAGGGCGCCAGTAGGGCACGACTATGGCACAACTAGGGTGCAACCAGGGCGCAATTATGAAACAAATAGGAAAAATCTCAGAGTGAAGAAGGTAGTTGTGCCCTATTTGTGTCCCTCTTGCGTCCTAGTTGTGCCATAGATGTGCCCTAGTTGCACCCTTTTTGCATCCTAGTTGTATCCTAGTCTTCTCCTTCATGCACCCTAGTTGTGCCCTCGTTGTGTCCTAGTTTTCCATAGTTGCATCCTAGTTTCATAGTTGTTTCACCCTAGTTACATCCTAATTGTGCCCTTCTTGCGTCCTAGTTGCGCCCATGTTGCACCTTAGTCGCATCCTTATTGTGCCCTAGTTGTGTCCTTCTTGTGCCATAGTTACGCCCTAGCTGTTCCCTAGTTGCACCCTTCTTGTACCCTACTTGTTGCCAAGTTGTACCCTATTTGCGCCCTAGTAGCACCCTAGTTGTGCCCTACTTGCGCCCTAGTTTCACCCTTGTTTTTCCTTAGTTGCACCAAAGTGACGCCCTAGTTGCGCCCTTCTAACACCCTAGCTGCACCTCTAGTTGCAGCTTAGTTACACTGTAGTGGTACCTAGTTGCACCCTTCTTACATCCTAGTTGCGCCATAGTTGCGCCCTGTTTGCGCCCTAGTTGCGCCCTAGTTGTATCCCTTTTGGGCCTTTGTTTCTCCCCAGTTTTGCCCTAGTTTGTCATAGCTATGATCAAGTTACGTGCAAGTTGCATCCCTGTAGCACAATAATTGCACCCTCCTTCCGCCCTAGTTGCGCCCTCATTGTGCACTAGTTATGCCTCAGTTGCACCCTAGTTGCAACCTTCTTTCACCCTAGTTTCACCCTAGTTGCACTCTAGTTACTCTGTATTTTGTTCCTAATTGCACCCTTCTTACACCCTATTCACACCCTAGTTACACCCTTCTCAAACCTTAGTTGCGCCCTAGTTGTGCCCTTCTTCCATCCATTTGCAACCTAGTTGTGCACTTTTTGCACCCTGATTACACTATTCTTGCGCCCTAATTACACTCTAGTTATGTCCTATTTGTGCTTTAGTTGTGCCCTTCTCACATCATAAGAATGTCATATGTACGCCCTAGTTATACCCTAGTTGTCCCTTAGTTCCACCATTCTTGCACCCTAGTTACACCATAGTTGCACTCTAGTTGCGCCCTAGTTGTGCACTAGTTGTGCCCTTCTTGCATCCAAGTTGAGCCCCCGTTGCACCCTAGTTCACCATAGGAACGCCCGAGTTGTTCCCAAGTTGAGCCTTCGTTCCACTCTAGTTGCATCCAAGCTGGGCCCTAGTTGCGCCCTTATTACATCTTAGATACACCCTACTTATGCCCTGGTTCCACCCTAGTTGTGCCCCAGTTGAGCATTACTTGCACCCTAACTTTACCATGGTTACGCCTCATTTAGGCTTTACCTTTACCCTAGTTGCGCCCTTCTTGCACCTTAGTTGTGCTCTGGTTGCGCCCTAGTTACACCCAACTTACACCCTAGTCGTACCCCTCTTTTGCCCTAATTATGCCCTATTTCGGCTTTGATGTTACCGTGTTGTGCCCTCATTGCACCCTTCTTGCACCCTAGTTTGATCTTATAAGTGCCCTGGATGTGCCCTAGTTACATCATTCTTGCGTCCTAGTTGTGCCCTATTTGCGCCCAAGTTACGCCCTTCTTCCGTCCTCGTTGCACCCTAGTTATGCCATGGTTACATCCTAGTTGCGCCCTGCTTGCGTCCTTCTTGCAAACTCCTTAAGCCCTAGTTACGCCCTATTTGTGCCCTTGTTGTTTCCTAGTGTACCCTTCTTGCACCCTAGTTGCACCCTAGTTGTGTCCTAGTACACCATAGTCACACCCTCGGTGTAACCTAGTTGCACTCTAGTTGCACCCTTCTTGCTCCCCTAGTTTTATCCTAGTAAGGCCCTAGTTGCGCCCTAGCTATGCCATAGTTGAGTCCTTCTTGCGACCTAATTACACCCTAGTTACACCCTAATTGTACCCTTGTTCTGCCCTTCTTGTATCCTAATTGCGCCCTAGTTGTGGCCTAGTTGCACCCTGGTTGCGTCCTAGTTGCGTCCTAGTTGAGCCCTTTTTTTTTTCTAGTTGTACCATAGTTATGCCCTTCTTATGTCCGAGTTGCATCCTAGTTCCGCCTGAGTCACAAGCTCTAGTTGTGCCCTTATTGTGCCCTAGTTGAACCTTAGTTGCACCCTAGTTTCATTTTTTTTGCCCTAGTTCTATCCTAGCTTTTCCCTGGTTACATCATTGTTGTGACCTCATTGTGCCTTTCTTGCACCCTAGTTGTGCCCTAGTTGCGCCTTAGTTAGGCACTAGTTGCACCCTTCTCGTGCCATAGTTGCGCCCTAGTTATGCGCAAGTTGCATCCTAGATACACCCTTCTTGCACCCTACTTGCATCCTAGTTTCACCCTAGTTACGCCCTAGTGTCTTCCTAGCTGAACCCTTCTTACGCTCTAGTTACGTCCTAGCTGTGCCCTAGTTGCATCCTAGTTACGCCCTTGTTGCACCATTTTTGCACACTAGTAACGCCCTAGTTTTTCCCTAGGCACACCCTAGTTGCATCTTTGATGCAGCCTTCTTGGCACCTAGTTGTGCCCTAGTTGCACAATATTTGTGCCCTAGTTGTGCTCTTGTTACATCCTTCTTGTGCCCTAGTTGCACCCTAGTTATACCCTAATGCGTCATAGGTACACCCTCGCTACAACCTATTTGTGCCCTGCTTGCGCTCGAGTTGCACCCTAGTCACATCCTTCTTAAACCCCAGTTCCACCTAAGTTGCTTCCTAGTTGGGCCCTAGGTAAACCCTAGTTTCGCCCTTCTTGCATCCTAGCTACGCCCTAGTTGTGTCGCGGTTGCACTCTACTTACACCCTAGTTTTGCCCAGTTTTTTCCTTCTTGAATTCTACTTGCGCCCTAGTTACACCCTAGTTACGTCCCAATATGCCCTAGTTGAGCCCTCCTTGTACCCTAGTTATGCCCTAGTTATGCCCTAGTTATGCCCTAGTTGCCCCCTTCTTGCACCCTAGTTTCACACTAGTTGCAACCTAGTTGCGCCTTAGTCATGCCCTTCTTGCACCCAAATTACGCTTTTTTCACCCTAGTTCCACCCCATTTACCTCCTAGTTATGACCTTCTTGCGCCCTAGTTGCGCCCTAGTTGTAGCTCGGTTACACTGTGGTTGCGCCATATCCGCGCTCTTGTTGTGTCCTAGTTGCACCCAAGATGCAACCAAGTTGCATCATGATTGTGCTATTATTGTGCCCTAGTTGTGTCCTAGCTGTCCCCTAGTTAAGCCCTTACTATGTCCTTATTGTGCCCTAGTTGCACCATAGTCGTGCCCTAGTTGCGCCCTACATGCGTCCTTCTTGTACCTTAGTTGCGCCCTAGTTGTGCCCTACTTACGTCATACTTGCGTCCTAGTTGTTTCCTTCTTGCACCTTAGTTTTTTCCTTCTTGCGTCCTAGTTGCATCCTAGTTGTGCCCTAGTTCGTCACAGTTACGCTCTAGCTACACCCTTGTTCTGGCCTAACAGCACCCTAGTTGCGCCCAAGTTACGCCCTACTTGCATAATTATGCCCTAGTTGTATCTTAGTTGCACCCTTGTTGTACCCTAGTTGTGCCCTAGTTGCGCCTTTCCTGTGTCCTAGTTTGGGCACTAGTTGTGTCCTTGTTGTGCTCTAGTTATGCCCTATTTGGGCACTACTTACACCCTATTTGTGCCCTACTTTTTCCCTAGTTGCGATGTGGTTGTGCCCTTGTTGCCTCCCTCTTATTTCTTACTTGCACCCTATTAACACCCTTGTCACGCTCTAGTTGCACCCAGGTTAAGCCCTTCTTGCGCCCTACTCCCTTCATACTTGTGCCCTAGTTCACCATAGTTACACCCTAGTTGCGCCCTAGTTGCACCCTAGTTGCCACCTGGTTACACCCTTCTTGCGTCCTAGTTGTGCCCTAGTTGCACCTTCGTTTCATCCTAGTTGAACCCTTGTTGTGCCATTCTTGCACCCTAGTTTTTCCCTAGGTGTGCCCTAGTTATGCCCTAGTTTACCCCTAGTTTTTTCCCTCTTGCACCCTATTTGTGCCCTACTTGTGCCCTAGTTGTGTCCTAGTTGCACCCTTCTTACGCCCTAGTCACGCCCTTGTTGTGCCGTAGTCGTACCTCAATTGCATCCTTCTTCCACCCTAGTTGCGTCCTAGTTGTGTCCTGGTTACACCCTAGTTGCGCCCTAGTTGCGCCCTAGTTGCGCCCTAGTTGCGCCCTCGTTGCGCCCTAGGTGTGCCCACGTTGCGTCCTAATTGTGTCCAAGTTGTGCCCTAGTTGCGACGTTCTTGCGTCATACTTATGCCCTAGTTGCACCCTAGTTGTTCCCTAGTTGTGCTTTTCTTGCGCCTTAGTTGCACCCTAGTTGCGCCCTATTTACGCCCCACTTGTGCCATGGTTGCACCCTTCTTGCGCCCTTGTTGGGCCCTATTTCTATTTTAGTTAAGCCCTAGTCGAGTCCTTCTTGCACCCTCGTTCCACCTTAGTTGCGCCCTTGTTACACCCTAAGAGCACCTTTTTTTCCCCCAAGTTGTATCCTAGTTGTGCCCTAGGCATGCCCTAGTTGTGTCCTTGGCACACCCTAGTAATGCCATGCTTGCACCCTAGTTGTCCCCTTCTTCCACCCTAGTTGTTTCCTAGTTGTGCCCTAGTTGTGTCTTAGTTGTGACCTCGTTATGCTCTGCTTGTGCCCTAGTTGTGCCAAAGTTGCACCCATCTTGCATCCAAGTTACACCCTAGTAGCACCCTAGGGCGCAACTAGGGCGTAACCGTAGTTACGCCTTCATTGCTCCCTAATCACTCAAGCCACTGTGACAAGAGGTAGCAGCCCAAAAAGGGAGGGAAATCATTAAAAATAAATGAGGAGTTGCAAAATGGCAAAGGGCAAAAGAAGACGACGAACCTCCTGCCCCGTCGGAAACAGATTTGCTGACCAATCAGCCATTTGAAAGGTTGTGAACGTCCCATACGAGGGTCCCTGAGACCGTGGAAATTAACAAAGAGTATGAGGACAACTAATCTGCAATACTGCTATGAGTGCAACCATTGGAATAGGGCATTCACAAATTGGTACGTGCGTTACTTTATGGAGGGGCTCCTTATGGTTTCCTGAGCAATGTGATGGTTCAAGAGCGGGGTTTCTAGACTGAACAGGGCATTTTTCAAGGAAACACCGTTGATGGATGAATACAGATCTTTTGCTTTCCCAAACCAGTCTAATTGTAATTCGGAGACCTACAGGATATAACAATCTACAAAAGTTGTCCAATGATTGACCAAAAATTTAGTATTGGACAAGATTTCTTGTATTGACACAATTTTCAAGTGGATTGGACAAGGGACCCAATACATGTCATCATTAATGGTAGAAAGTGACATCTGTCTTTAAATGAGCAATCCATGATGCAGTGGCAAGTACAAGAGGCAACAGATGAGGCAGCAAAGGAATTTGCAACAACTGCAAGTTGGCACATGCAGCCGATATCTCTGGATGTGGCCAAGAGGTACCAGCAAAGTGGACCTCAAGCATTGCTAGAGACAACTGTAACCTAATCAGTCTCGAAATGTGCAAAAATTGCAGCTGCTCCTGGAGAAGTTTGCACCAATTGTTGAGGAGTTTAAAGGGATTCTTTCCCAGAAAACATACTCTGTTAATTACCTCTGTAATGAAATGCTGATCATCAAATATACCTGAAGCTCCACAACAGAATGATGGTGAAGAGAAAATAATCAATGAGTGACCACGAGTTGACCGATCTCAGAAAGCAGCTAGATCAGATGCTCGGTCAGGGATTCACCAGACCATCCATGTCACCATACCTTGTGTCTGTGTCTTTGTCAAAAATAAATGTAGCAAATTTTAGATGTACGTGGATTACTGGAAGTTGAAAAAAAATACTATGAAAACTGCTATCCCCTTCCGAGTGCAAACAAACCTTTTACCCAGCTCCGTACAACAAGAAATCTCATGAAAATTGTCAAGAAAAGTAGCTATCATGAGATGCGTGCATCTGATAAGGAAATCAAGAGGATGGAATTTTGCACTTGCTGCGGGAAGTTCATGTTCACATGCATACTGTGTGGACTTACAAATACCAAGTGACAATTATGGTGACCATGAACAGCAGTTTTGGCCGTACCCTGAAACCTTTGACCTCGTGTACCTTGATGACATCCTGGTGCACAACCACATCTTAGAGGAACATAGTGTACATCTGTGAAAAGTCCTTGAGATTTCACAAAGAGATGAATTCTATAGAAGACTCTCAAACTATGACTTTGGCTGCCATTTTGCCAAGATTATGGGCCACATCATCAGGTTCGGAAAAATCACAATGGACCCAACAAGAGTGGAAGCGGTTGCTGACTAACCAACGTCCAGCATCGTCCAAGACATTTAGGTACTTTTGGGGTTCTAGAACTACTCCGGTTGATTTGTAAAGGACTATGCTCAGGTGTTATTTCCTCTCTTTGATCTCACCGGTAAAGCAAGTGGAATTTTGGAGATAGCAAAGAGAAGTTGTTCAACCCTTTGTGAAGCTCTTTGACCTTGGCTATAGCCTTACAATTGGTAGATCTGACAGTGGACTACGCCTTGGCCACCAATCCATCCAATTGAGTAATCTGGGCCATTCTCCTCCAAGCCTATGACGGTGGAGAACAACCAGTTGTGTACATGTCATGAACGTTGCATGGGCCGGAGCTGAACTACGTTGTATAGGAAATTGAAGTATTGGTGGTCGTGCACGCATTCAAGATGTCACGATTCCATCTGGAATGCCAACAGCGTGTCTTCCGCACCAATCACCACACACTACAATATCTCAAGAAAGGTGAATTTGAGCCATCACAAACTCGATGGATGGATTTCCTCCAGTCCAAATTCAATAACACCATCGAGTAACTGCCCAAAAAACCTAATCTAGTGGATACTCTAAGTTGGTGACAATGTCTGATGGTCAAGAGACCACGCTACTTGGGAAATGAGACCCTTACCTTGCAAGGCTGTTTGCGAAAGGAGACAAGGACTTCGGGGGATACGAGAACACAAAATTTAGGTTCAAGGATCCCTACTTACCACGGTTCACTCTCCTAGTCGGCATACCCCCAAGCGACGAGTTACATCCCATGCTATTGTAGAAGTGTCATGACAACAGTTCAAGTGGACACTTTGTTGAGGTCAACACCTAATTGTTTTTGCAAAGTACTACAGGTGGGACAAAGTACAATCCAAAGTCGCAAACTAAAGGACGTGCGATGTGTGTCAACCCCTGAAATTGAGACAAACCAAACCTTTGGTTTTGCTTTAACCACTAAAGGTATCTAAGGTTGGACACCATGCTTGGATACATATATGGACTTTGTGACGGATTTGCCTGCCACGAGAGAGGGTTTGAAACTGTACTCGTGGTGGGAGAATTTTTCTCTAAATCATCACATTTCATCCCATGGACAATGGTCATTATTGAGAGAACAACGCCATTGTTCCTCAATAACAAAGTCCTACTACGCAACATTTCATCCTCCATTACTGGCGACATGGACGAGATGCTCAATATCATATTCTCACCAGAGCTAATGATTCGCAATGACAGTTGGATCCAGCTATTCAGTATCTTCCATATCCAGTCTGACAGGTAGACTAAGCATACTAATCAGACGCTTGAACAACTGCTCCGCACTTGATGGGAGCCACAAGGCACTGATTGGACGGTCAGGCTATTGACCACCAAGCTTAAACTCAACTTTGCAACATCCACCACAAATGGAAAGATTCTCTTGAAGGTGTTTTATGGAAAACTCCCCTCAACTCCGACGGGTTTGTATAGTACATGCAACATACTAGTATTCCACATACAGGCATAACTTCCAGAGCATCTAGGACAAGAATTTCCAGACAATCGCAAGGAATTGGGCAGCAGTGACCTGAGCAGCCAAAAAGCATCAAACGGACACAGAATTCTATGTTTGTGATTGCGTCCTATGTAGCACGGCAAACATAGGCATGTGGAGACAAGATTACATGAAGCTCAAACCTAAGTGGTTGGGGTCGTTTGCAATAGAGAAGATACGGACACATATCATCACTCAACTACGACTACCAAATAGCATGGTTGTCCACCCGTTGTCCCATATTTGCAGACTCAAACTCTACTGCAACCTCAACACACATTTTATGATAGAGTTATGCCCCAGCCGCCTCCTATAAAAGAAGATGAGGGCATAGATTACACCATCAACGATCTTTTGGGACAATGGCAGCGTGAAATAGTGACGGATTATCTCTTCAAGTAGTAGGCTATCACGCCCCTCGTAACAATTGGGAGCAAATTGACAACCTATGGTTTGTCGATCATCAGATTGATGGCTCTTTTAGGCAGCATCAAACTACATTTTGCAAAACGTCGAGACATCACATCTAATAGGGGAGATGTGCCCTGTCCCACATGTAAACGAGTCCCTAAACTCGGCACTTGGGCATTTCTATCCTTGCATGCATGGCCCATGGCGCGTCGACCTTCAAATCTTTACGCCGATTGATTGAGTGTGTTTTGGCTGTTTTCCTTGAACTCCAGGGATCCCTTTTCAAATTCTCTGATAAGATCGACCACGTTCTAGAAGTGTCAACATAACTATCACACAATTCATGAATGATTTGATATTATTGGTCGACTTTGCGACAACGTCAGACTTTTGTAGAGACGCGCTTCGACATTCTGCAATCCTCCTGATTTCTTGGCAGAGGTTTTAAACAAGCCTCTCACGATGCAACGTCGCACGCATTGCTTGACCCGCGCTCACCAGATCCCATGTATGCCTAATCCTTGTTTACATTATTATGTACATACACTCAAAATTTCCTACGGTTGTCATGGAAGTACACCTCCATGACAACTCAATACAAATCGTCTAGTTGTCCCTATTCCTCGAGTTGCCTTCTCCTCTCCACCACCTAGGTTAACCAATCCATGTATGAGTACTGGGCTATTGTTATGCCGAACGGAGCGTAGATGGTGAACAGGTAGAAGTTTTGAGGCAGAACACAATTTAGAATTTGGGACACTTGAGCAATTTAAACTTAGCGGTAAGTGTACTTTGATGACAAATGTCGAAATGATTGAACACAAACATACAATTGGCAAGTGTTTGGCTACGAATGAGGCATAGTCGGGGTCGTAGGGTTGATTGTCCTGCGATGCGTGTGGATTCGCATCGTGAGTGGTCAGATTTGAGAAAGTCCGCCGAGAAGTCCGGGATCTTCAAGAATTGACAGTGAAGATGCGAGATGAATCTTTATAGATTTGTCTCTGTGCGTCAAGAAGTCGACCAAAAGGTTATAACACTTCTTTTCGTAGGTTTGTGAGAGTGGTCGAAGCTGTCGGAAGGTTTGGGAATATCCACTGAGGGCAGGGCAGTTGGCCAGTTTTCCCTCGACCGTCGGAGTGAATATCGCGGTTCTCGCAACGCGATGGGCTGTTTTTGTAATAACAAAGATACCCACTTGGAAAGATGAAGGACTCGTGTACGTCTGGTATGTAACACTCCCCCCCCCCCCCTTCTAGCCGTGATAGCTCGGCACGCGTAGAGATGTGGCCCGGTGATGGCAGCAGTAGCCGTCAACTAGATGATCGACGTCTTGGAGGTTGTCGTAAGGTTCCCAGCTGTTACGCGCAATGTCGGAGCCGTGCCACTTGGCGAGATATTCTGTCAACTTGCCTCGTCATTGATGGCCGAGGATGTCCTCAATAATGTACTATTTGTCTTTGTCCACTGGAACGGGAGGCGGAGGAGGGACATCCCTGCTAGGGAAGTTCTCTCCGGGGTCTCAGTAGTGCTTGAGTTTGCTGACATGGAACACCGGATAAACCTGTCAGTGATTTTGAGTCGTGCATCCACAGGGGTTTGCATGGGCTCAATCTCAAACAAGCCCAACCATCGGGGTTTAACCTTCAAACAGTCAGCTTCACGGAGTTTGATTTTTGTAGAGTTGAGAAGGACTTGGTCACCAGCGGCAAACACGTCGTCCCTACGATGTCAGTCAGATACTTGCTTCAATACTGCTTGCGTCTTTGCAACTGTCTGTCGTGTTTCCTCCCAGATGGTGGTGAAGTATTGGCATTCAACATTGACTACAGGAATATTTCTGCGACTATGTGGCCCGGATGGTGCGGCATGAATTCTGCCAAACACCACTTCAAATGGAGTTTTACCCGTTGCGATGGAAACTGCTGCATTATATGTGATTTTACTTGTTGGGAGTTTTTGTGCCCAATCTGTCCCGCGAGGTGCGCATAGTGTTTGGAGAATTTGTTCGAGTTTCTGATTTGTCCGCTCTGTTTGACTGTCGGTTTGAGAATGAAACGCCGTTGAAAGTTGAATCCTGCTATCGTAGTGAGTCATCAATTCGCGCCAAAAACGGCTGGTGAACTGACCATCTCTCTCACTTGTGATAGTTCTCGGTACGTCGTGTAGCCGCACGATGCTGTTTAGAAACAAACTTACTGTTCCCTTTGCAGTGACGGTGGTCATTGTCGGGATGAAGTAGGACATTTTGGAAAACCTGTCGACGACCACGATGATTGTGTCATATCCCTCAAGTGTGACCGGTAATCCTGTGACAAAGTCCATGGAGATGCCTGCCCATTGGAACAGGAAGCGGTTACAGAAGGCGGGGTGGCCTCGTGCGACAAGATTTTTGTTGTTGACATGTGTTTCAGGTTTTGCATACGCTGGCCACGTCGGATTGCATCTTGTCCCACCAATCCTTTTTTCCGGCTTCTTCAACATCTTGTCCTCTCCAAAGTGTCCACCTGTTCCAGTGTCGTGGCACTCCTCGAACAGCATACCACGAAGTTCGTTGTTCACGGGAACGGCCACTTGGCGAGAAAAGCAACGTCGCAAGTAGGGTGCGTCAAACCACAACTTCACTTTCTCATTTCCCCCATGCTGGTCATAGCCTCATGCAAACAGTCGCTTGAGGTACGTGTCTTGCTGTAGCTGTAGCGTTGCCACGTCGGTCATTAAATCTGTTTGGCGGCTGAGTGCACCCGCTGGATTGATTTTTGTTGGATATGGGGTGCCAGAAAAAGTGACCAAAGTGGGTTGCTCGATAAACAGCATCAGGTCACAACATTAAAATGAGGATGTTTAGCTGGTTCTGTAGCACTTTACGGAACTTGATTCGGAGTCCGTTTGAGGGAGATATGGATTTTCAGGGTTTGGTGGGAATGGGTCCGGTTCAAGTGACGGCTCTTGCACTACCAGCACCAATGACGGCCACAATTATTGGCCAGGGAGGTTTGGAGCGGCCTTCAAGGTAGAAAGGCAGCAGGAGGACCTTCAGGAAGCTTCAAGGAAGGCCCCCATGAAGATTATTGGTTGTGCACATGGCAGGGATGGTAATTCTCTTGTGTGAGACTGTGACTGCCTCTCATCCCGCTAGGCTAGGAGTGTGCTTGGAGGTGAACTTTGACAGAGTGTTTCTTCCACCTCCATGTGCCAAATGGGGCGTACTTAGGCTTCTTAGAAGGCTGTACTCATGTACTTTCCCACTCAAGATTCTATTTAGATATTTGCGTTCTTTACAAAACTACATTCCCTTCCGTAATATCTGTATGTGCAACCTACAACTCCCTCTCACAAACAATTGGTCCTGCTTAGGCGGCTCTTGGTGAGCCTGATCACCTTCCTGAGGGGTGCCCCAGTTTCCATCAGTGGTATCAGAGCTAGAATGAGGCTTTTTCTCATCCTTGAGGCATTCCTTGCACCCTGATGTGTGAGAAAGCCGTTTGTAGGCTGAACATTGCACTACTATGGCAACATCCGCTTCTATGGTGGCCGGCGTCAACATCACCAAGTTCGAAGGCAAGAACTTCTTCAAGTGGAGCAACAACATGAAGATGGTGCTGATGGATAAGGGTCAATGGAGCCAGGTGGATGAAAAGGAGAAGGAACCAGCAATAAGCTCCCTCTCTCCTTGCGTGACCGTACCTACCGCGAGAAGCGTGACCGTGCCCTCACAACCATCTACCTCCACCTCGCCAAACGGCAGCAGCTCCTTGTCCGTGGCATCCTCATGCCAAAGGAGGTTTAGAAAACGCTTGATTCCACATATGCTTCCAAGTTAATCCTCATGAATATGCAGCTGCATCATCGCTTTCACACTATGAAGATGGATGAGTCTGGATCCATGATTGACTACATAAACATGCTGAAGTCTCTCTCTGCCCCGCTCGCTGTGATTGAGGACCCTGTCAAGGAGCGTTTGCTCATGCTAACCATCCTCTCTGGACCTCCTAGCAGTTCCACTCCTCTCATTGTTGCCCTGGACCAGCGCGGCGACAAGCTCTCCCTCAACAATGTGGAGGAGAGTCTGCTGTTTGAAGAGGAGAGACGCAAGGAAGAGGAGGGCAGAAGCGGACTGGACATCGCTCTCATCACCAACTCTGGTTATAGGGGTGGTGCTGCACCAACCAGGGGCAATGGCGGAGGAGGGAAGAAGAAGGGAAACTGCCACTACTGCAAAAAGCCGGGCCATTGGGCGCGTGAATGCCGGAAGAAGAAGGCAGACCTTGCGACTGGAGTGGGAGCAGGAAAGCATTCCGACACTTCCACAAACGCAGCAGATTGGTAGAGTGAATTTGTGACCACTATCCGGGTCCTGCACGTCTCCGACAACACCGCCTTGTTTTGGATCATCGACTTGGGAGCCACGCGGTACATGACATGTCACCCGAAGTGGTTCATCATCGACACCGCCATCAAGCCTTGTCGGGTGTACATGGGGGACAATCATGTGGAAATGGCGGTTGGGGAGGGTGAGATTGTGTTTTATGCTTCTGTTGAGGGCAAGCATGTGGAACGTCATGTGAAGGGGGTGCTCCATGTTCTGGGGCTGGCAGCTAACCTCCTCTGTGTCTCATCTCTCATCTCCAAAGGCTTGTAGGTTTAATTTGAGAATGGTGGCTGCACCATCTGTGCAAGTGCAGGGTGTGTGCTCGCAAAAGCAGAAAAGGAGGACGGTCTTAACCGCCTCTACGTGGCGTCCGAGAAGGAAGCCAACTGAGCGTTGGTGGCGAGAGAGGGAAAACACGACATCCGCCTGTGGCACCGCCGGCTTGGTCACCTCGGCTTTGGCGCCATCATCTCCATGCAGTAGATGGACCGCTGCTTGAAGCTCAAGGGGGTGAAGTAGCCTGATGCATCAGCTTGTGAGAGCTGCATTGAAGGAAAGCAAGCCTGCGCTCCCTTCATGGGGGAAGGGAAGGGGGGCTGAGCTTCTCTCACTCGTTCACTCTGATTTGTGCGGTCCCATGCCATCACAATCCTTGCTCGGCAAGTTGTACTTTGTCACGTTTATTGATGACAAGTCAAGGAAGAAGTGGGTGTCCTTCTTGGCTAGAAAGGATGAGTGCGTTGATGATTTCAAGGTGTGGACTGCTACTGCACAGAATGAGAGTGGCAGGTGGTTGAAGATGCTTCGCACCGATAGTGGAGGAGAGTACCTCTCCAACAACTTTCGCACTTTCCTCAAGCGTCGCGGGATCAAGCACCAGGTCCCCCCACCTAGAACACCGCAGATGAACGGCATGGCTAAACGCACAAACCACACACTCATGGACTGTGTTCGCACCATGCTCCAAGACGCGGAGCTCCCACCAACCTTCTGGGTGGAAGCGGTCAACACTATCGTGTACCTGGAAAACTTGAGTCCCACGTGCGCCGTGCCGCCGGAGGAGGCGTGGACAAGACGCAAGCCAACAATGACACACCTGAAAGTCTTCAGGTGTGGCGTATTCGTGCACATGCCTACCGGCAACCGTAACAAGCTAGACGCAAAGTCACACAAGGCCGCCTTTCTTGGCTACGACACCATGGGATACCGCCTCCACAACCTCGCTACACGCAAGATCATCCGCAGCCATGACGTGGTCTTTTAAGAGGACGTGAAGGGCTGGACTTGGAGCCTTATGTCTGCAGTTCCACTTGCTTTCGCACTTGTACCTGAAGTGGGAGAAGAGCCGGTAGCAGAAGAGGGCGGTGCGGAAGATGGCGACAGATTGGCGTGCCATAGTAGACGAGGAGTTTGGTGCGCTCATGAAGAACGGCACTTCGACCCTCGAGGAAGCTCCACGTGGCAACCGGGTGATCGGGTGTCGGTGGATCTTCAGGCGCAAGCGTGGTGTGGACGGTAAGGTGCTCAGGTTCAAAGCACGCTTGGTTGCAAAGGGGTATGCACAGAATGAGGGTGTGGATTACAATGAGACATTTGCACCTGTCGCAAAGTTCCCATCCATCCGAGCGATCCCCGCTCTTGTCGCTGCTATGGACTGGGAGGTGCACCAAATGGATGTGACTTGTGCATTTCTGAATGGTGACCTTGAGGAGGATGTGTACATGGAGCAGCCGGAGGGGTATGTGGTGGAGGGAAAGGAGGATTTGGTGTACAAGCTTGTGAAGGCCCTCTACGACCTGAAGCAAGCCTCGCGAGCATGGTACCACAAGATGGATGAGCAGCTCATTGGCCTTGGCTTTGTGCTCAGTGAAGCTGACCATGCAGTCTATGGGCGCATGCAAGAGGCAAGCCAGGTCATCATCTTGCTCTATGTTGATGATCTGCTCATTGCATCTGACTCCAAGTCTGTTTTGGACGATGTGAAACAATCCCTTGCAGCCGGGTTCGACACGAAGGACATGGGAGAGCTCAGTTACTACCTTGGCCTTCAAGTCAAGCGTGACCGACAGTAGCAAACTTTGGACCTGTCGCAGAGCACGTACGTGAGCGACATCGTCAAGCGCTTCAACATGGCAAGAGCGCGCAAAGCAGCGACACCACTGGAACTGGGAGCAAAGCTGAGGATGACGCAGACTCCCCGTGGCATGCAAGAGAGCAGCCGCACGGAAGTAGTGCCATACCAAGCAGCAGTGGGGAGCCTCATGTAGGCAGTAGTCGGCACACGCCTCGACATCAGCCAAGTAGTGGGAGTACTGAGCATGTTTTCCGCACTGGGAGGCGGTTAAGCGCGTGCTCTGCTGCCTCGATAGTAGCAGCAGCCTTTGCCTCACCTTCAACTGCAACAACAGACCCATCCTCATTGGCTACAGCGACGCAGATTGGGGAGGTGACCTGGATACAAGGAGGTCGACCAGTGGGTTCGTGTTTGTACTCAGGGGAGGCACAATCAGTTGAAGCGCAAGAAGCAAGAGTGTGTCGCCCTCTCCTCCACCGGAGCTGAGTACATTGCCTTGAGTGAAGAAGCAAAGGAAACTGTGTGGCTGTGTGAGCTGCTGGCAAGCCTTGGAAAGCAGCATACCACAGCAACTACAATCTACTGTGACAACATCAGCGCCATTGCTCTCACCAAGAACGCAGAGTTTCACGCCCCCACCAAGCACATTGACCTGCGATATCACTTCATCTGCGAACTCGTGGCAAAGCAGGTGGTACAGATCAAGGTCTGCCCTTCAAGTATGATACTGGCAGACTTCCTCACCAAGCCGCTGGCAGCACACCGCTTTCAACAGCTGAGGGGACAATGTGGACTTGTGTGATTTTTATTCTCGCAAAGTGGGAGTATATTGGATATGGGGTGCCAGAAAAAGTGACCAAAGTGGGTTGCTTGATAAAAATAATCAGGTCACAACAATGAATAGAGAACGTTTTTCTGGTTCCGTAGCACTTTACGGAACTCGATTCGGAGTCCGTTTGAGGGAGATATGGATTTTCAAGGTTTGGTGGCAATGGGTCCGGTTCAAGTGACGGCTCCTGCACTACCAGCACCAATGACGGCCACAATCATCGGCCAGGGAGGTTTGGAGCGGCCTTCAAGGTAGAAAGGTGGCAGGAGGACCTTCAAGAAGCTACAAGGAAGGTCCCCACCAAGATTATTGGTTGTGCACATGGCAGGGATGGTAGTTCTCTTGTGTGAGAGTGTGACTGCCGCTCATCTCGCTAGGCTAGGAGTGTGCTAGGAGGTGCACTTTGAAAGAGTGGTCCTTCCATCTCCATGTGTCAAATGAGGCGTACTTAGGCTTGTTCGAAAGCTGTGCTAATGTACTTTTTCATTCAAGAGTCGATTCAGACATTTGCATTCTTTGCAAACCTACATTCCCTTTCGTGATATCTGGCTGTGATACTTGCAACTCCCTCTTACAAACAGTTGGTCCCACCTAGGCGGCTCTTGGTGAGCCTGATCACCTTCCTGAGGGCTGCCCCAGTTTCCATCAATGGTATAAGAGCTAGAACAAGGCTTTGTCTCATCCTTCAGCCACACGAGCTGCTTATCGTGTGTAGTGCCCGGCCACGTTGAGCGATATCAGCTGCACAGGTTGTCCCTTTTCGGCCTTTACGGCTTTCTCTACTACTTCCACCTCTCGTGCTTCCGATGTCGGCTTCCGTCTCGCATTCGAAAGCTGTCACTTGGCGCCGTCAATCTGCATGCAGACGTTGCCGTTGTTCTAACCGACCTGCGAATTCTGTTGATACAGGATATCTTGTCCGAGGATGATGCCGTGATCGCTCATTGGACAAGACCTTTGTACCGTTACATCCCCTAGATTTCTCACTTGTAGTCGTAATGGTTCTCGGAGTCTTCGTATCCACAATCTCCCATTGATGGTTTTTTCTCAAACACCCCTGGTTTGGTTTGCAAACCCAGTTTGTGAACCATGTCTTTGCTTACGAAGCTATGAGAAGCTCCTCCATCTAATAGTGCCGGTACCATTGTTTGACTTTTGTATCCTCGAGATGAACTTTCAGTAGTATCGCCAGCTGGTCGTCCTTGTACCCCTTCTCGAACTTTGCGATCTCAAAAACCCTCTACGGCAATGTAGGCCATTTAGATGGGCGATCGTTCGGCGCATATCGCATATCACGGACAAGAGTTGCGCCTTTTACTCCTGCCCTTTGTCGTTTTCTGACTCATTTTTCTATGACTTCCCCCCCTTTTTGGCTTGCTGCTTGCTCCGACAATTGTGAGCGATGTACCCGACATTTACGCAATTGTAGCAGGTTCGCATAGCTCTCTCGTCGCCGATGTCCACTTCCATCAGAGTCGAGGAGTCCGTTGATTGTTTTTTTCTGTTTCCACGATAACTGTGGTTAGGTGGTCGCCAGCCGTAGGGTTCCTAGATCTGAGCATTGTACTTCGTGTTGTCGGTCATTTCTACTGTTGTGATCATTCGTGGTAAGTCGTTATGGATGCCCAAAACAGCAATTGCTCGCCGGATATCTCCCTTGTGGCTGTACTTGTAATGATAACAGAGTTCGTCGGAGGCGATGTCTGGTCCGATGATGATCTCGCGGAATCTCTGCGTGTACTCTGCCATGCTGGACTGGTGACGTAGAGTGTAGAGCTTGTACCGTGCATCAGACTTCTCGTTCTGTTGTCTCAATTGAGTGAACATCACGCGCAAAAATTCGTTCCAGTTGGTTGGTGGCATCAGCACGTCTTGCCACTATGGGTTGATCTGTTCCAACGATAGAACTCCTATGGTTGGTGATGTGAGACGGGCCCCATTGGCCGTTGATGATGCTCTGCTGGTCTCGTGCTAATCTTGGATGGTCTTTAGATCGGACTACCATCTTAGCTTCGTGCCACGCAAAAGTGCGACTGTGAGGCCAATTTTATTTTGATCGTCGTTGACCCCAGTAGCGGTGAAGCACACCTCCAAAATCGTAAGCCACATCCGAACAGTCGATTCTTTTGAGTTCGCGGGATCAAACAATTCTGGTGGATCCGGACGAATTTTGAGTTTGCTTGAGAGTTGGGAATTTCTCTCGACAAGCACCGCTTCACGAGTGCTTGCGTCAGAATAGCCTACATTGCGACATTGAGTTGTTGGAGCAGGTGGTTATTGATCCCCCCAAGCGCGGAGATCAGGTTCGCCAGTTCCTCGTTGATCTGTGCCTGTCGTCCAGTGCCACCTGTCGTCTGTGCTGTCGTCGTTGAGGCCGTTGGTGGGGCCGGCTGGTTTGTCTCTGTTGGGTCCGCGACCTGATTGGTCGTCGAAACCGTAGGGTTTTTTCCAGCTACCGTATAGCCTCCCACACCAACATTTGCTGTCGCTTCGGGGTTCGCATGCATCGGCACGTTTTTCTCCTCCATCGCCGAAGTCATCACCGAAGACCCGTTGCTTGTCGTCGGTTGTACTTGCTTGCCTCACGTCGTAGTCGCGAAGTCTCCAAAGTCTTGACATACGAGATGCGCTGACGGCTTGGGCGAGGTAGTCCTCCGGATGGGTAAAGTAGTCGGATGCCTCTCCAGCACCGTTGCGCTCTCATACCAAGTGTTATGCCTAACGGAACGTAGATGGTGAAAAGGTAGAAGTTGCAAGGCACAACATGATTGAGAAACTAGGACACTTGAGCAATTTATATTTAGCAGTAAGTGTACTTCGATGACAAGTGTCGAAATGATCACAAAATATATGTACAACTGTCAGGACACGAATGAGGCATAGTCGGGGTCGTAGGGTCGATTGTCGGGCGACGCGTGTGGAGTCGCGTCGTGAGTGGCCGGATTCAAGAAGGTCCGCCGAGAAGTCGGGGGTCTTCGAGAATCGACGGTGAAGATTCAAGATGCATCTTCATAGGTCCATACTCGTCTTGGTGCTTCGAAAAGTCGACTGAAAGGTCGTGATACATTTGTTTGTAGGTTCGCGAGAGTGGTCGAAGCTATCGGAAAGTTCGGGAAAATCCAGTGAGGGGGGGTAGTTGGCCAGTTTTTCCTCGACCGTCAGAGTTAATATTGTGGTTCTCGCGACACGATGGGCTGTTTGTGTACCAACAGAACTGCCCACTTGGAAAGATTAGGGACTCGTGTAAGTCTGGTACGTAAGAGCTATGTCAGCAATGACATCTTTGACGTTGGTGGCGTAGACTGTGATTCGCATGGTTATGAATCTGGTTTTTGGTGGGAGTGTGGGCAG
Organism: Penium margaritaceum; assembly: GCA_023375785.1. Taxonomy (NCBI): domain Eukaryota; kingdom Viridiplantae; phylum Streptophyta; class Zygnematophyceae; order Desmidiales; family Peniaceae; genus Penium; species Penium margaritaceum. Next base: position 15,248 of record SZWC01005481.1, on the reverse strand, counting down.
TCTGTGACTCCGCCCCTCTTTCCCCTGTTCCTAGTGATTCCTCCCTCACACTTCCGACTCGTCACATGCTGGGGTGGCCTCGTCCACGTACCAAATGGATCCTGCAGCAGCAGCAGCAGAGGCAGCAGCAACAGCAGCAGCTGCAGACGCTGTCGACGGAGAAGAGAGCTCAACAGTTGCAGCAGAACAGCAGCTTAACGCAGTAAGGCAGAGGAAACGCGAGCTGCTGCGACAGCTTCGTCGTCTAGATGAGGAAGAAACGCGTCTGCTGTCCAGACAGAACAAAGCAGCAGACGTTGCAGCCGCTGTTCCTCCCACTGCCGCTGCTGCAGCTGCACCCTCCGCTCCTGCTGCCACCGCTTACCCAGCAAACGAATCAACAGTTTCCAGCGCTCCACCGCGCTGCTCGTCAGGGGCTGCTGACGAAATCGCTGCAGCTTTTGTGGCGTCAAGTCACAATCTGACGTCAGCAGAGGTGGAGCGTTATAGCCGCCAGATTTTGCTCCCAGCATTCGGACCAGAGGGTACGTGCCCCCCCC
>SZWC01005480.1:137570-154768 GCA_023375785.1 Penium margaritaceum | reverse complement strand
CATATACATATACATATACATATACATATACATATACATATACATATACATATACATATACATATACATATACATATATATATACATATACATATACATATACATATACATATACATATATACATATCTTCATATACTGTCCCCTTATTTATTTAAGGTCTTTGGACGTCCTAGTTGATAACTAGTATCCCCAAAGGATTGATCCTTCCTCTGACCATTTGTGACTCGTATTAGGAGTTACCAACGTGGACCACACATAGTGAAATTCTTTGGTCATGGTCAGTGACATGTGCCTACTTTGGTTGGTCATTGTGCATGATAGGCACACCGTGCCACTTCTTCTTTAAGGTTTTTTTACTTGTTAGTTGAAAACTAGCAGTCATGCACCATTTTCCCCCCTCGGACAATTTCTAACTCGTATTATGATTTTTCAACGTCGACCACACATACTGAAATCATTTGGTTGAGGTCAGTGACATATGCCTTCTTTGGTTGCTCATTGCGCATGGTAGCCACAATGTGCCACTACTAATGGAAGGTCTTAATACTTGCTACTTGATAACTAGTATTCCCAAACCATTGTTTCCCCCCTGATCATTTGTGACTCGTATTATGAGTTGGCAACGTTGACGACACATAGTGAAATTCTATGGTCATGGTCACTGACATATGCCTACTTTGGATGGTCATTGTGCATGGTAGTCAGACCATGCCAATATGGATTAAGGGTGTTTCCTCTTGCTTTTTGATAACTAGTATTTTCAAACCATTCTTCCACCCTCTGAACATTTGTGACTTGTATTATGCGTTGTCAACGTTGACCACACATGGTGAAATGTTTTGGTCATGGTAAGTGAGATATGCCTCCTTTGATTGGTCATTGTGCATGATAGCCACACCGTGCCACTACGTATCAAAAGCATTTGTACTTCCTAGGCGGAAACTAGTGTTCCCAAACAAATATTCCTCCCTCTGACCATTTTTGATTTGTCTTATGAGTTCTTCAAGCTGACCACACATAATGAATTTCCTGGTCATGGTCAGTGACGTGTGCCTACTTTGGTTGGTCATAGTGAATGGTAGCCACACCATGCCACTACTTATGAAAGCTCTTTTTACTTGCTAGTCGATAACTAGTATTTCCGAACCATTGTCCCCCCTTTGACCATTCAATACTCGTATTATGAGTTGTCAAAGTTGACCACACATAGTGAAATTATTTGGTCATGGCTAGTAACATGTGCCTGCTGTGAGTGGTCATTGTGAATGGTAGCCATGTCGTGTCACTACGTATTGGAGCTCTTTGTACTTGTTAGAGAAAAACTATCATTTCCAAACCTTTTTTTCCCCCTCTGGCAATCTGTGACACGCATTATGAGTTGTCAACGTTGACCACACATGGTGAGGTTCTTTGGTCATGGTCACTGACATTTGCCTTCTTTGGTTGGTCATTGTGCATGGTAGCAACACCGTGCCACTACTAATTGAAGGTCTTTGTACTTGCTAATTAATAATTGGTATTCCCAAACCATCGTTTCCCCTTCTGACCATTTGAATTGTATTATGATTTGGCAACGTTAACAACATATAGTTTAATTCTGATGTCATGGTCAGTGCCATATGCCAACTCTGGTTGGTCACTGTGCATGGCAGCCACACCGTGCCAGTTTTATTGAAGGCATTGGTACTTGCTAGTCGATAACCAGTACTCCCATCCCATTGTTTCCCCATCTAACCATTTGTGTCTCGTATTATGAGTCGTTAATGTTGACTTCACAAAGTGAAATTCTTTGGTTCTGGTCAGTGACATATGCCTACTTTGGTTGGTCATTGTGCATGGTAGCGACACTGTGGTACCACTTATTGACGGTCTTTGTACTTGCTAGTTGAAGACCAGTATTTCAAACCATTGTACGTCCCTCTGACTATTCTTTACGCGTATTATGACTTGGCAATGTTGACCACACATAGTGAAATTATTTTGGTCATGGACAGTGAGATATGCCTGCTTTGTTTAGTCATTGTATATGGTCCCCACACCGTGCCACAACTTATTGAGAGTCTTTCTACTGGCTAGTCGATGACTTGTATTCCAAAACCATTGTTTACCCCTTTGACCATATCTGACTTGTATTATGAGTTGTCAACGTTGACCACACATAGTGAAAATATTTTTTCCTAATCAGTGAAACATGCCTACATTGGTTGGTCGTTCATGGTAGCCACACCGTGCCACTAAATTTTGAAGGTATTTGTACTTGCTAGGCAATAAGTGGTATTTTCAAGTCATTTTTTCCTCCTCTGACCATTTGTGACTTGTCTTATGGGTTGTGAACGTTGTCCACCCATGGTTAAATTCTTTCGTCATGGTCAGTGACATGTGCCTGATTTGTTTGGTCATTGTGCATGGTAGCTACACTGTGCCACAACTTATTGAAGGTCTTTGTACTTGCTAATCAATAACTAGTATTCCCAAACCACTTTTTCCCCCTCTGACCATTTGTGACTCGTATGATGAGTTGTCAATGTTGACCACACATAGTGAAGTTATTTGGTCATGGTCAATGAGATGTGCCTACTTTGGTTGATCATTGTGCATGGTATTTACACCTTGACAATACTTATTGAAGGTTTTTATACTTGCTAGTCAATAACTAGCAGTCCCAAATCATTGATTCCCTCTCCGACCATTTGTAACTTGTATTATGAGTTGTCAGCATTGACCACACATAGTGACATTCCTCGGTCATGTTCAGGGACATACGCCTACTTTGGTTGGTCATTGTGCATGATAGGCACACCATGCCACTATTTACTGCAGGTTTTTGTCTGACTTGTACTATGAGTTGTCAACGTTGACCACACATAGTGAAATTATTTGGTCCTAATCAGTGAAACATGCCTACATTGGTTGGTCGTTCATGGTAGCCACACCGTGCCACTAAAATTTGAAGGTATTTGCACTTGCTTGGCAATAAGTGGTATTCTCAAATCATTTTTTCCTCCTCTGACCATTTGTGACTTGTTTTATGGGTTGTGAACGTTGTCCACCCATGGTTAAATTCTTTCGTCATGGTCAGTGACATGTGCCTGATTTTCTTGGTCATTGTGCATGGTAGCTACACTGTGCCACAACTTATTGAAGGTCTTTGTACTTGCTAATCAATAACTAGTTTTCCCAAACCAATGTTCCCCCCTTTGACCATTTGTGACTTGTATGATGAGTTGTCAACGTTGATCATACATGGTGAAATTCTTTGTTCATGATCAGTGACATATGCCTACTTCGGTTGATCATTGTGCATGGTAGCCACACCTTGCCAATACTAATTGAAGGTCTTTGTACTTGCTGGTCAATAAATAGTATTCCCAAATCATTGATTCCCTCTCCAACCATTTGTGACTTGTATTATATGTTATCAACGTTGACCACACTTAGTGAAATTCCTCGGTAATGTTCAGCGGCTTAAACCTACTTTGGTTGTTCATTGTGCATAAGAGCCAAACCATGCCACTACTTACTGAAGGTCTTTGTGCTTGTCAGTTCATATCTAGCATTTTCAAATAATTGTTCCCCCCCTTTGACCATTTGTGACTCGTATCATCAGTTCTCAGCATTGACCACATATGTTAAAAATCGTTGTTCATGGTCAGTTCCATGACCAAAGAATTTAAATGCTTGTGGAGCCGACCATGACCAAAGAATTTCAATGTGTTTTTGTCAATGTTGAGAAATCATCATACGAGTCACAAATGGTCAAAGGGGGAAACAATGGTTTGGGAATGCTATGTAATTACTGACAAGTAGAAAAACCTGCAGTAAATAGTGGCATGGTGTGCCTATCATGCACAATGACCAACCAAAGTAGGCGTATGTCCCTGAACATGACCGAGGAATGTCACTATGTGTGGTCAATGCTGACAACTCATAATACAAGTTACAAATGGTCGGAGAGGGAATCAATGATTTGGGACTGCTAGTTATTGACTAGCAAGTATAAAAACCTTCAATAAGAATTGTCAAGGTGTAAATACCATGCACAATGATCAACCAAAGTAGGCACATGTCATTGACCATGACCAAATAACTTCACTATGTGTGGTCAACATTGACAACTCATCATACGAGTCACAAATGGTCAGAGGGGGAAACAGTGGTTTGGGAATACTAGTTATCGATTAGCAAGTACAAAGACCATCATTAAGTTGTGGCACATTGTAGCTTCCATGCACAATGACCAACAAAAGTAGTCACATGTCACTGACCATGAACAAAACTTTCACTATGGGTGGAAGACGTTGACAACCCATAATACGAGTCACAAATGGTTGGAGGAGGAAAAAATGATTTGAGAATACCATTCATTTACTAGCAAGTACAAATGAATTAAAATTGTAGTGGCACGGTGTGCCACAGTTGTGGCTAAGTTGTGGCAGAGATGTGCCAGACGTGTGCCAGACTTGTGCTAGATTTATGCTAAAGTCGTGCCAGAGTTGTGCCAGAGTTGTGCCAGAGTCGTGCCAGAATTGTGCCAGAGTTGTGCCAGATTTGTGCCAGAGTTGTGCCAGAGTTGTGGCCGAGTTGTCCCAGATTCATACCCGACTTGTGCAAAAGTTGTGCTAGAGTTGTGCCAGAGTTATGCCAGAGTTGTGCCAGAGTTGTGCCAGAGTTTTCCCAGAAATTTGTCAGAGTTGTTCCAGAGCTGTGCCATAGTTGTGCCAGAGTTGTGCCATAGTTGTGGCAGAGTTGTGCCAGAGTTGTGCCACAGTTGTGCCAGAGTTGTGTCCGATTTGTGCCAGATTTGTGCCAGAGTTGTGCCATAGTTGTGCCAGAGTTGTGCCAGAGTCATGCCAGACTTGTGCAGATTGTATGGATGTGAACAGAGTTATCGGAGTTATACAGAGTTGTATGCAGTTGTAGCGAGTTGTAGCAAGTTGTAGCAAGTTGTACGGAGTTTTACAGAGTTGTACAGATTTGTACGGGAGTTTATGGAGTTGAACGGAGGTGGACGGAGTTGTACAGAGTTTGACAGAGTTGTGCGGAGTTGTACAGAGCTTTATGGAGTTGTACAAAGTTGTACAGAGTTGTACGTACAACTTCGTACAATTCTTTACAAAACAGTAAAACTTCGTAAAACTCTGTACAACTCCCAAAAAAATTGTGCAACTCGCTACAACTTTGCATAGTTATGTCTAACTTTGTACAACTCTGTATACCTCTGTAAAGCTCTTTTGAACTCCATCAAACCCTGTACAACTCCGCATAAATCGGTACAACTCTGTAAAGCTCTGTTTAGCTTCGTACAAATCCGTACAACTCTGTTCAACTCCGAACAATTATGTACAACTCCATACAACTTTGTAAAGCTCCGTACAACTCCGTACGGCTCCACACAGCTCCATTCAAGTCCATACGACTCCGTATAACTCCATACTACTCCGTACAACGTTATACTCCATATGATTATGTACAACTCCGTACAACTCCGTACACCTCTGTACAACCTCCTACGACTCGTTTCAACTCCTTACGACTCTGCACCACTCCCAAAAACTCTGTACAATTACGTACACCTCCGTAACACTCTGTACAGATTGCGATAACTCCATACAACTCCGTACAGCTCCGTACAACTCCGTACAACTCTGTACTACTTTGTACTACTCCAGACAACTTGGTATAGCTCCTTACAACTCTGTACAAATCCGTACAGCTCTGTAAAAGTCACTATAATCATGTATAACACCCTATAACTGTGTACAACTCCGTACAACTCTGTACAACTCCGTTCAACTCCGTACAACTTGGACCATTTCCGTACATCTCCGTGCAGCTCCGTACAGCTCCATACAACTCCCTACCACTCCCTGCAACTTGCTACAAATCCGTTCAAGTATAAACAGCTCCGTACAACTCCGTACAACTATGTACAGCTCCGTACAGCTCGGTATGTATGTACATCTCTGTACAACTCTTTCCAATTCTGTACAATGCCGTTGAACAGAGTTGTACGGAGTTGTTCAGCATTGTACAGAGTTGTAGAAAGTTGTACGGAGTTGTACTGAATTGTATGGAGTTGTAGTACTGTGTCAGGAGTTTTTACGGAGCTAAAAGGAGTTGTACGAAGTTGTATAGAGTTGTACAGTATTGTACGGAGTTGCACGGAGTTGTACAAATCTGGACACGTCATATGGAGTCGTACATCTTTGCACAGAATTGTATAGAGTTGTACGGAGGTGTCCGGAACTGTACAAATATGTAGCAAATCATACCATTTTATAGATTTATACGGAGCTGTACAGAGTTGTACAATGTTGTACGGTGTTGTACGAAGTTCTATAGAGTTATACAGAGTTGCAGTGATTTGTACGGAGTCATATGGAGTTGTACAGAGTTGGAATGAGTTGTACGGAGTTTTTCAAGGTTGTACAAAGTTGTTCGGAGCTGTATTGAGTTGTATGGACTTGTACGGAGTAGTGTGGAGGTCTACACAGTTTGAGCAATTTGTACAGAGTTATACGGAGAGGTACAAAGTTGTACGGAATTGTGCGGAGTTTTACATGATTATACAGAGTATTAGCAAGTTGTACGTTGTTGTAGCAAGATGTATTGATTTGTATGGAGTAGGATGGAGCTATACGGAGTTTGACGTAGTTGTCAGAGTTAAAAGGAGTCGTACGGAGTTGTACGGAGTTGTAAGGAGTTGTACGGAGTGACACAAAATTGTATGAAGCTGTACAGAGTCGTAGGGAGTTGTATGGAATTACAGGGTGTTTTACAGAATTGTACAAAGTTGTACGGATCTGTACATAGTTGTACAGTGTTGTACAGAGTTGTACAGATTTGTACATAGTTGTATGGAGTTGTACCCAGTTGTACGGAGCTGCGAAGCTTGGGACGAAGCTGTGATGCTGGCTGTGAGGTGCGACGTTGCTCTAAAGATACGAACTTGAAACTCGACAATCAAAGTCCTGGGGAGATTATGAGGATGTGAACAGGCAGTTCGACCAAATTAAAGCACCAAACAAAAACCAGGTCTTAGGAAAAATTTCCAGTGCTACATCGGCAAAGATAGCCGACACTTGATTGGCTTTAGAATATAAGTGGAATGGAAGGGGCACTACGGTAGTTACACTGTAGTTTTTTATTCTGTGTTCTTACGATACACCATCGATACAATATTGGTGTTGGGGAGAGGAGGGGTATCAACACTACACATGGAGCTGTTGAGAGTTGTACGGAGCTTTATGGAGTTGATCATAGTTGTACAAGTTATAGATTTTTACGGAGTAGTACAGAGCTGTACGGAATTGTACAGAGTTCTACAAAGTTGTACGCATTTGTACAGAGTTGTACCAAGTTGTAGCAATTTGTATGGAGTTGTACGAAGTTTTTGGGAGTTGTACGGAGTTGTAGAGATTGTACGGAGGTGTACGGCATTATCGGAGTTGTACGGAGTTGTGCGGAGTTGTAGCGAGTTGCAGCAAGTTGTAGAAAGTTGTACAAAGTTGTACAGAGTTGTACAGAGTTGTACAGGTGTTTATGGATTCAAACGGAGTTGGACAAAGTTGTACCGAGTTGGACGGAGTTGTACGGAGTTGTACAGAGTTTTATGGAGTTGTACAAAGTAGTACTGAGTTGTACGGAGTTGTACGTAGTTGTAGTAAGTCGCATGGAGTTGTACAGATTTGTATGGAGTTGTAGCACATTGTAAGGGGTTCTATGGATTTATGCGGAGTTGTATGGAGTTTTACAGAGTTGTATGGATCTGTAAGCATTGTATGGAGCAGTACATGGTTGTACAGAGTTCTATGGAGTTATCCTGAGTTGTAGATAGATGTAGCGAGTCGTACATAGGTGTACAGATTTGTATTGAGTTGTACAGATTTGTACGTAGTTGTACAAAGTTGTACGGGGTTGTACGGAGTTGTAGTGATTCGTACAGAGTTGTACGGAGTTGTACGTATAATTAATGAGTTGTATGGAGTTGTAAAAATTTTATAAAGGTGTAAGGAGTTGTACGGGACTCTACAAAAGTGTACGGAGCTGTACGGATTTGTAGAGGGTTGTAGTAATTTGTACGAAGTTGTACGGAGATGTACAGAGTTGTAAAGAGTTGTACGGAATTGTAACACGTTTTGCTGAGTTATACAGAGTTGAAACAAGTTGTAGCAAGCTTTACAGAGCTGTAAAGAGCTGTACGAAGTTGTACGGAGTTGTACGGAGGTTGATAGAGTTGTACGGAGTTGTTTGGAGTTATACAAAGTATTACAAAGCTGTACAGAGTTGTATGGATTTCTACAGAGTTGTACAGTTTTATGGAGTTGTACAGAGTTGTACGGATATAACAGAAGTTGTACGGAGTTACACAGAGTTGTAGTAGTTTGTACAGAGTTATACGGTGTTGTACGGATTTGTACAGAACTGTATGGAAGTTTGCAAAGTTGTACTGAGTTTTTCAGAGTTACACAGAGTTTTTTAGAGTCGTACATGGTTGTAAGGAGTAGTGCAGATTTGTGCGGAGTTGTACGGAGCTGTACAGAGTTGTACAGAGTTGCACATAGTTATACAGAGATTTACAGACTTGTATGGAGTTGTAAAGAGTCATGTGGAGCTGTACGGAGTTGTAGGGGGGTTTTACGGAGTTGAACGGAGTTGTGCAGAGTTGTACGGAGTTGTACGGAGTTGTACAGATCTGTGTGGATTTGTAGAAAGTTGTGGAAACATTGTATGGAGTAGCATGGAGTTGTACGGAGTGGTATGGAGTTATACAGAGTTATACAAAGTTGTACAGAGTTGTGCGGAGTTGTACAGTGTTGTACGGAGTTGTACGGAGCTGTACTGAGTTGTACAGAGTTTTATATTGGTGTACAGAGGTGTACAGAGCTGTACAAAGTTATACATAGTTGTAGCGAGTTGTAAAGGGTTGTACGGAGTTGTACATACTTGTACAAAGTTATATGGAATTATACGGAGTTGGAAGGTGTTGTACTGAGCTAGACCAAGGTGTACGCAGCTGTACAGAGTTGTATGGGGTTGTACGGAGTTGTACCAAGTTGTACGGATTTGTAGCAAGTTGTAGGGAGTAGTAGGGAGTTGTATGGAGGTGTACAAAGTTGTACAGAGATGTACGGAAATGACCGGAGTTGTACAAAGTTGTACGGAGTTGTACAGAGTTGAATGGACTTGTACAGAGTAGTAGTATGTTGTACAGAGTTATAATGATTTGTACAGAGCTGCACGGAGTTGTACGGCGTTGTAAGGAGCTATACTCGGTTGTCTAGAGTAGTACGGAGTTGTACAGATTTGTACAGAGTTTTACAGAGCACTACGGAGTTGTACGGAGTTGGATCAATATGCATGGAGTTGTACAGAGTTGTATGGAGTTGTACAGAGTTTTAGGGAGTGATGTAGAGTCGTAGGGAGTTGAAAGGGGTTGTAGGGGGTTGTACGAAGTTGTACAGAATTGTATGGAGTTGAACGCAGTTGTTTGGATTTGTACGGAGTAGTATGGGGCTGTATGAACTCATATGGACTTGTACGGAGCTGTACGGATCCGTACAGAGCTGTACGGAGTTGTACGGAGCTTTACATAATTGTTCAGAGTTGAACAGAGTTGTACGGAGTTGTACAGAGCTACATGGAGCTGTACTGAGTTGTACCAATTTGTACGGAGTTGTACGGAGTTTGACGAAGTTCAACAGAGTTGTACAGAGATATACAAAGTTGTGTGGAGTTTTATATACATGTACGGAGTTGTAACAAGTTGTATGAAGTTGTACAGAGTTGTACGGTGTTGTACGGAGTTTTACAAAGTTGTACGGTATTGTAAAGAGTTATACAGAGTTGTACAAAGTTTACGGAGTTATACGGAGTTATACAGAGCAGTAACAGACTGTAAGGAATCCTACAGAGTTGTACACAGTTGTACGGAGTTGTACGGAGTAGGACGGATATGTACGCAGTTGTACGGAGTTGTACAAAGTTGTATAGAGTTAAACAGGGTTGGACGGAGTTGTACGGGTTTGCACGGAATTCAACAATTTGTACTGAGTTGTACGCAGTTGTACGGAGTTCTATTAAGTTGTACGGAGCTTTACAGAGTTGTACGGAATTGTACAAAGTTTTACAGAGTTGTACCTAGTTGTCTAGAGCTGTACAGAGTTGTAGCAACTAGTACGGAGTTGTACAGTGTTGAACGGAGCTGTACAGAGTTTTGTGGATTTGTACAGAGTTTTAAAAAGTTGTATGGAGTTGTACGGAGTTGTATGGAGTTGTACAGAGGTGTACAAAATTTTACGTAGTTGTACGGAGTGTAGTGAGTTGTACAGAGTTGGAAGGAGTTGTACGGAGTTGGACGGAGTTGTACGAAGCTGTACATATTTGTACAGATTTTTATGGAGCTATACAGAGTTGTACAGAGCTGTACCAAGCTGTACAGAGCTGTACGGAGTCAATGTACGAAGTCGATGTACAGAGTTGTACAAAGTTGTACGGAGCTGAAAGGAGTTGTGCGGAGTAGTACAGAGTTGTACCGAGTAGTACGGAGTTATACGCAGTTGTAGCGATTTGTACAGAGTTGTATTGAGTTGTACGGAGTTGTACGGAGCTGTGCCGAGTTGTAAAGAGTTGTACAGAGTTGTACGGAGTTGTACAGAGTTTTATGGAGTTGTACGGAGATGTACGGAGCTGTATTGAGTAGTAAAGAGTTGTACAGAGTCGTACAAAGTTTTCAGAGTTGTACGGAGCTGGACAGAGTTGTACAGCACTATGCAATGTTGTACGAGGTTGTATAGAGCTGTACGGAGTTGTAGAGAGTAGTGCATAGTTGTACGACGTTGTACAGAGTTGTACAGAGTTGTACAGAGATGTACAGAGTTGTACAGAGTTGTACAAAGTTGTCAGAAATGAAACATATTTTACAGAGTTGAACAAAGGTGTTCAGAGTTGTATGGAATTTAATGGAGTTGTGCATTTCTTTATGGAGTTGTACAGAGTTGTACGAAGTTGTACATAGTTGTAAGGAATTGTTAGGAGTTTAACAAAATTGTACAAAGTTTTACAGAATTGCACATAGTTCTATAGAGTTTAACAGAGTTGTACACATTTGTACGGAGCTATTCGGAGATGTACAGAGTTGAACGGAGTTGTACAGAGTTGTACAGAGTTGGACAGCGTTATAGCGAGTTGTAAGGCGTTGTACGGGGTTGTAGCGAGTTGTATGGAGTTTTATGTTGTTGGACTGAGTTTTAAAGATTTTTACAGGGTTGTACGGAGTTGTTTGGAGCTGTATGGAGTTTAACAAGCAGGTGCACAGACAGTGAGAGGAGAAGCAAGTAGAAGCGATGCAGCATGCGGAAGCGCCAAAGAGGGAAAGCTGGAGCAGAGAGCCTTGAGGCAAGCCAATGACATAGCCAGAAGCACGTAAAATGAACTTGCAGGAAGCGAGTCGAGTTATGAGCTAAACAGGAGTGTAGCAAGAGAATGCTGACGGCGAGAGTGCACCATTTATGTGACGAGAGGAGATGAGCGGAGAAGCGATAGTGACGGAGCAAAGTGCTCCACTGCTCCAGTGCTCCAGTGCTCCAGTGCTCCAGCTGTCTTCTGCTTGCTCCAGTTGTATTGGGCTTGCTCCGGTTGTCTTTGCATTGCTCCAGTTATCTTGGGCTTGCTCCAGTTCTCTTGGGCTTGCTCAAGTTGTCTTAGCCTTGCTCCAGTTGTCTTGGGCTTTCTCCAGTTTGCTTGGCCTTGCTCCAATTGTCTTCGGCTTGCTTCAGTTGTCTTTGTTGAAATGGTATGCACCTTGTCCACTGCGTAGTTGGCTAGCTGCACACACAGACAAGGCGTGCACTGCTTTATGGAGCACGTCCCCTTGGTCTGTTTTGAGATGGGCCAGGAATGTACTGCCCATGCTGGGTATCTCTCTTGGGATCAACAAAAGAACTACATCTTTTGCGGCCTAGTTGGAATACGCACCGCAGTTTCACACAATAGATCGCGGGTTGAAACCCTGCAATGACTGCAATTTCCTTTGTGGCCCAAACTGGGACAAGAAGCTTCTAGGAAGCTTACTGGAGCCTGCCTTGCGGATGATACTTGACGGTCTAAGGACGCGCCAAGTAGGACTGTAGGTTGAGGTTGGCTCTAGTGGAGCCAGTACAAGCAGAAGCATGAGCAAAGCTCTGCAGGTTGTGCCAGGGTTGTGCCAGAGTTGCTCCAGATTTATGCCAGGATTGTGCCAGCGTTGTACCAGAGTTGTGCCAGAGTAGTGCTGCAGTTGTGCCAGAGTTGTGCCCGATTTGTACCAGAGTTGTGGCAGCGTTGTGCCAGAGTTGTTCCAGAGTTGTTCCAGAGTTGTGCTAGCGTTGTGCCAGAGTTGTGCCAAAGTTGTGCCAGAATTTTTCCAGAGTTGTGCCATAGTTGTTTCAGAGTTGTGCCAGAGTTGTGCTAGAGTTGTGGCAGAATTCTGCCATAGTTGTGCCATAGTTGTGTCAGAGTTGTGCCAGAGTTGTGTCAGAGTTGTGACAGAGTTGTGCCAGAATTGTGCCAGAATTGTGCCAGAGTTGTGCCAGAGTTGTTGCAGAGTTATTGCAGAGTTGTGGCATAGCTGTGGCAGAGTTGTGGCCAATTTGTGGCAGAGTTGTGGCAGAGTTGTGCCAGATTTGTTCCAGAGTTGTGCCATAGCTGTGCCAGAGTTGTGCCATAGTTGTGCCACAGTTGTGCCAGAGTTGTGCCAAAGTTGTGTCAAAGCTGTGCCAGAGTTGTGTTAAAGCTGTGCCAGAGTTGTGCCAGAGTTGTGCCAGAGCTGTACCAGAGTTGTGCCAGAGTAGTGCCAGAGTTGTGCCAGAGTTTTTCCATAGTTGTGGCAGAGTTGTTTCAGAGTTGTGCAAGAGTTGTGCCAGTGTTGTATCAGAGTTGTACCACAGTTGTGTTACGGTTGTGCAAGAGTTGTGCCAGAGTTGTGCCAGAGTTGTGCCAGAGTTGTGCCAGAATTATGCCAGAGTTGTGCCAGAGTTGTGCCAGAGTTGTGCCAGAGTTGTGCCAGAGTTGTGCCAGAGTTATGCCAGAGTTGTGCCAGAGTTGTGCCAGAGTTGTTCCAGAGTTGTGCCGGAGTTGTGCCACAGCTGTACCAGAGTTGTCCCAGAGTTGTGCCAGAGTTGTGCCAGAGTTGTGTCAGAGTTGTGCCAGAGGTGTGCCAACATTTTGCCCGATCTGTGCCATAGCTTTGCCAGAGTCATGCCAGAGTTGTGCCAGGGCCGTGCCAGAGTTGTGCCAGACTTGTACCAGACTTGTGCCATAGTTGTGCCAGAGTTGTGCCAGAGTTTTGCCATAGTTGTGCCAGAGATGTGCCCGATTTGTTCCAGAGTTGTACCCGACTTGTGCCTGATTTGTGCTAGAGTTGTGCCATCGTTATGCCAGAGTTGTGCCAGAGTTGTGCAAGAGTTTTGCAAGAGTTTTTCCAGAGTTGTTCCAGAGGTGTGCCAGAGTTGTGCGAGAGTTGTGCCAGAGTTGTGCCAGAGTTGTGCCAGAATTATGCCAGAGTTGTGCCAGAGTTGTGCCAGAGTTGTTCCAGAGTTGTGCCGGAGTTGTGCCACAGCTGTACCAGAGTTGTCCCAGAGTTGTGCCAGAGTTGTGCCAGAGTTGTGTCAGAGTTGTGCCAGAGGTGTGCCAACATTTTGCCCGATCTGTGCCATAGCTTTGCCAGAGTCATGCCAGAGTTGTGCCAGGGCCGTGCCAGAGTTGTGCCAGACTTGTACCAGACTTGTGCCATAGTTGTGCCAGAGTTGTGCCAGAGTTTTGCCATAGTTGTGCCAGAGATGTGCCCGATTTGTTCCAGAGTTGTACCCGACTTGTGCCTGATTTGTGCTAGAGTTGTGCCATCGTTATGCCAGAGTTGTGCCAGAGTTGTGCAAGAGTTTTGCAAGAGTTTTTCCAGAGTTGTTCCAGAGGTGTGCCAGAGTTGTGCGAGAGTTGTGCCAGAGTTGTGCCAGAGTTGTGCCAGAATTATGCCAGAGTTGTGCCAGAGTTGTGCCAGAGTTGTTCCAGAGTTGTGCCGGAGTTGTGCCACAGCTGTACCAGAGTTGTCCCAGAGTTGTGCCAGAGTTGTGCCAGAGTTGTGTCAGAGTTGTGCCAGAGGTGTGCCAACATTTTGCCCGATCTGTGCCATAGCTTTGCCAGAGTCATGCCAGAGTTGTGCCAGGGCCGTGCCAGAGTTGTGCCAGACTTGTACCAGACTTGTGCCATAGTTGTGCCAGAGTTGTGCCAGAGTTTTGCCATAGTTGTGCCAGAGATGTGCCCGATTTGTTCCAGAGTTGTACCCGACTTGTGCCTGATTTGTGCTAGAGTTGTGCCATCGTTATGCCAGAGTTGTGCCAGAGTTGTGCAAGAGTTTTGCAAGAGTTTTTCCAGAGTTGTTCCAGAGGTGTGCCAGAGTTGTGCGAGAGTTGTGCCAGAGTTGTGCCAGAGTTGTGCCAGAATTATGCCAGAGTTGTGCCAGAGTTGTGCCAGAGTTGTTCCAGAGTTGTGCCGGAGTTGTGCCACAGCTGTACCAGAGTTGTCCCAGAGTTGTGCCAGAGTTGTGCCAGAGTTGTGTCAGAGTTGTGCCAGAGGTGTGCCAACATTTTGCCCGATCTGTGCCATAGCTTTGCCAGAGTCATGCCAGAGTTGTGCCAGGGCCGTGCCAGAGTTGTGCCAGACTTGTACCAGACTTGTGCCATAGTTGTGCCAGAGTTGTGCCAGAGTTTTGCCATAGTTGTGCCAGAGATGTGCCCGATTTGTTCCAGAGTTGTACCCGACTTGTGCCTGATTTGTGCTAGAGTTGTGCCATCGTTATGCCAGAGTTGTGCCAGAGTTGTGCAAGAGTTTTGCAAGAGTTTTTCCAGAGTTGTTCCAGAGGTGTGCCAGAGTTGTGCGAGAGTTGTGCCAGAGTTGTGCCAGAGTTGTGCCAGAATTATGCCAGAGTTGTGCCAGAGTTGTGCCAGAGTTGTTCCAGAGTTGTGCCGGAGTTGTGCCACAGCTGTACCAGAGTTGTCCCAGAGTTGTGCCAGAGTTGTGCCAGAGTTGTGTCAGAGTTGTGCCAGAGGTGTGCCAACATTTTGCCCGATCTGTGCCATAGCTTTGCCAGAGTCATGCCAGAGTTGTGCCAGGGCCGTGCCAGAGTTGTGCCAGACTTGTACCAGACTTGTGCCATAGTTGTGCCAGAGTTGTGCCAGAGTTTTGCCATAGTTGTGCCAGAGATGTGCCCGATTTGTTCCAGAGTTGTACCCGACTTGTGCCTGATTTGTGCTAGAGTTGTGCCATCGTTATGCCAGAGTTGTGCCAGAGTTGTGCAAGAGTTTTGCAAGAGTTTTTCCAGAGTTGTTCCAGAGGTGTGCCAGAGTTGTGCGAGAGTTGTGCCAGAGTTGTGCCAGAGTTGTGCCAGAATTATGCCAGAGTTGTGCCAGAGTTGTGCCAGAGTTGTTCCAGAGTTGTGCCGGAGTTGTGCCACAGCTGTACCAGAGTTGTCCCAGAGTTGTGCCAGAGTTGTGCCAGAGTTGTGTCAGAGTTGTGCCAGAGGTGTGCCAACATTTTGCCCGATCTGTGCCATAGCTTTGCCAGAGTCATGCCAGAGTTGTGCCAGGGCCGTGCCAGAGTTGTGCCAGACTTGTACCAGACTTGTGCCATAGTTGTGCCAGAGTTGTGCCAGAGTTTTGCCATAGTTGTGCCAGAGATGTGCCCGATTTGTTCCAGAGTTGTACCCGACTTGTGCCTGATTTGTGCTAGAGTTGTGCCATCGTTATGCCAGAGTTGTGCCAGAGTTGTGCAAGAGTTTTGCAAGAGTTTTTCCAGAGTTGTTCCAGAGGTGTGCCAGAGTTGTGCGAGAGTTGTGCCAGAGTAGTGCCAGAGTTGTGCCAGAGTTGTTCCATAGTTGTGGCAGAGTTGTTTCAGAGTTGTGCAAGAGTTGTGCCAGTGTTGTGTCAGAGTTGTGCCAGAGTTGTGTTAGAGTTGTGCCAGAGTTGTGCCAGAGTTGTGCTAGAGTTTTGCCAGAGTTGTGCCAGAGTAGTGCCAGAGTGTGCCAGAGTTGTGCCAGAGTTCCTCCAGATTTATGCCAGGATTGTGCCAGCGTCGTACCAGAGTTGTGCCATAGTTGTGCTACAGTTGTGCCAGAGTTGTGCCAGAGTTGTGCCTGAGTTATGCCAGATTTGTACCAGTGTTGTGCCAGAGTTGTGCCAGAGTTGTGCTAGAGGTTTTCCAGAGTTGTGCCAGAGTTGTGCCATAGTTGTGCCAGAGCTTTGCCAGAGTTGTACCAGTGTTGTGCCAGAGTTGTGCCCGGGTTGTGCTAGAGTTCTTCCAGAGTTGTGCCAGAGTTGTTTCAGAATTGTGCCAGATATCTGCCGGAGTTGTGCCAGAGTTGTGACATAGTTGTGCCAGAATTGTGTCAGAGTTGTACCAGAGTGGTGTCAGGGTTGTGCCAGAGTTGTCCCAGAGTTGTGTTAGTATTGTGCCACAGTTGTGCCAGAGTTCTGGCAGAGTTGCTGCAGAGTTGTGGCAGATTTTTGGAAGAGCTGGGGCATAGTTGTGGCAGAGTTTTGACAGAGTTGTGCCAGAGTTGTTCAAGAGCTGTGCCAGAGTTGTGCCAGAGGTGTGCCAGAGTTGTGCCAGAGTTGTGCCAGAGCTGTACCAAAGTTGTGCCAGAGTTGTGCCAGAGTTGTGCCAGGGTTGTGCCAGAGTTGTGTCAGAGTTGTGCCAGAGGTGTGCCAACATTTTGCCCGATCTGTGCCATAGCTTTGCCAGAGTCATGCCAGAGTTGTGCCAGGGTCGTGCCAGAGTTGTGCCAGACTTGTACCAGACTTGTGCCATAGTTGTGCCAGAGTTGTGCCAGAGTTTTGCCATAGTTGTGCCAGAGATGTGCCCGATTTGTTCCAGAGTTGTACCCGACTTGTGCCTGATTTGTGCTAGAGTTGTGCCATCGTTATGCCAGAGTTGTGCCAGAGTTGTGCAAGAGTTTTCCAAGAATTTTTCCAGAGTTGTTCCAGAGGTGTGCCAGAGTTGTGCGAGAGTTGTGCCAGAGTTGTGCCAGCGTTGTGCCAGAGTTGTTCCAGAGTTGTGCAAGGGTTGTGTCAGATTTGTGCCGGAGTTGTGCCAGAGTTGTGCCAGAGTTGTGCCAGAGTTGTGGCAGAGTTGTGCCAGAGTTGTGCCAGAGTTGTGCCAGAGTTGT
>SZWC01005480.1:97157-134417 GCA_023375785.1 Penium margaritaceum | reverse complement strand
GGAATTCGACTCCCAGCACGCAGATCAATGCCAAGGCGCCCCTTGGGGGATGTGAGACCAATATCTCATGGTTAATTGGAGCCATGGGCGCCTTGGAAAGGTGGCATGATGCTTCATTGGCGACCAGGGTGCTTCGGACGCCCGTCACTCAGGCTGGTGGTGTGGCAGACGGCTGAGTTGCAATGATGCACGTGGGAGAGCATAGCGGGGGCTTTGCTGCTTCGAATTCCACGCGGTTTGGTACGTTGGAAAGCTGTTCACAAGCACTATAACTTGATAGATCATGTACGTGTCCATTAAGTGACTCAAAACGACGTCATTTCCGTCCGAAGTTCCCTCCTGCGTTCTGCCATGGTTCAGCTCATGTGACCCCTCACATTCGGTGTGGCGACTCAAAGCGCGCCGTCAGTCAAGACCACCATTGCTCGCCATGCCTCAAGCTCTCACCTTTGTGAGAGCTGCGTGCCCGGTTGTGGAGAGTTGGGAAGCGATTTCCGACAAAGGGTTATCGGCCCACAAGGGTCACGACCGATGGAAGCGCACATCTTCCGCGAGCAATGGGATGACTGGAGTAGTCACAGCCATGGTGCATGGTGTGCACGACACGAGCAACAAATGGAGTCCATGCTGGGCTCTGTGCGTGCTCAGGCGGCAGCAGAATGAGGAAGATGGCATGTGGCATGCTGTTGAAGGGTCGGATGTAGCTGGAGCAAGTCCATGCAAGAATGCGGGCGGCACAAAAGTCTACGTGGTCGCCGAAGCGCTTCTTGATGCAACACAGCAGCAGGCTTGGTTGAGCCATGCCATGAACTGCCTTGGGGCAGTAAGATGGGCAGAAATCAGCCATGGCTTCCGTTTCACAGCTAAAGTTGTCAACCCCAATGTTGACTCGCCTCAAACCCTCCAGGGAATCGACAACATCGCAGAGGATCATTCGCAGCATATTGAGTCGCACGCTCACCACTTTTTGTTAAGAGGCGTGCCTCTTTGCTCCAACATGGTGACACTGGTGACTTTGCTCAACGGCAAGGCTACTCCTCTCGGTACAACTGGATCTTGGCAAACAGAGTGCTGGACAACATGGGAGCAAGGGACTGCGTCGTCCTCCATGAACACCGCCCGTCACCACGCTGGAGGCGGGGACAACAGGAGCGTGACGCATCCGCACGGCATCACTGGAGGTGGTGCAATCTGGAGAGCCAACGGGCGTCGTGGCAAAATGGGCCACATGGAGACATGCGTAGCGGAAGTCGTGGACCTCGCCGAAATCTCCGGAGGAGGACGGCAGACTGGGACTGGGATCATCTACCGGATCCAGTAGTGTAGGTTGTTACTGAGGGACTTGGCCAGAAACCTAGCTCGGCGTCCGAAACTCAGTAGTACATTTTGCTACTCGGGGACTTAGTCAGAATTCTGAGTGCAGATTCGCGGACAGGTTTCGAACCTCGTCACACCCCATCACCAAACACGACCCAAAAGTGGGGAGGGTGCATGGAAACAGTGCATGGGACTTCCACACCATGTGCAATGGGATCTGCGTCTTGGGAAAGGCGCTTTGCATGTGAAAGAAGGCACCACGGTGAGTGGCGGCATCAGGCTTCTATGTGGGTCAGACCTGTGCTTCGGCAAATGTACCTTGGGCTACGCTTGGCCGAATCGTGTGCAGTTTGGTGCGTTAGAAAGCTCATGACTAGTCCTATGAGTATTGTGATCATGTCCATGCTAAAAAAAAATGCAAAATCACGTTATTCCCTTCGCAGAAGTGACTGTCTCTAATTACCTGCTCACATAGCGTGAGGCGACCAGAAAGCTCACACTCAGTCTCAGGTTTGCCCAAAACAGAAGACGTGAACCACTAAACGTGTTCAGACAAACGTCAAGACCGCACCACGCGGATTCCATCCTGACAAAGGGTTATGGGCCCACTAGTCTGAACGCCTCCAACATTCATGTCTTCCGCAGCGCACAGGATCGTCATCTTGGACGTCGCCGTGAAGTTCTGAGAACTTGTCGGAGTAGTGACTGTGCACATGGCGCAGAAGGAGATGCAACCCATTCAGAACTATGCGGATGGCCCAAGCTTCGGGCTCTAGAGGTGGCTGTTTGAGCTGCACCTCATGCATAAGGGGCTGCTGGACGTCATGTTGGGAAAGGAGGTGCTTGTAGAGGTGACTGCTGCGGACGCAAAGAAGCAGGCCTTCCAAAAGAATAACACGGAGGCGATCATGCTCATGGTGTCCGGGATAGCCGAGTCGCAGTGGGGCTGCTTCCAAGGCTGCAAGCTGGCAGCCGAAGCTTGGCAAAAGCCATTCGCCATCCACCAATCCAAGTTGCTCACGAATAAAATCTTTGCGATGAAGCGACTCTTCACAGTGAGAATAGAGGAGGGAGATGATGTCATCTCCACCATGCAGCAGATCAAATCGCTCGCCTCGCAATATAATAATGTGGAATGGAAGATCGACACACAGCTGCAGGCGATGGCCATCCTCATGGCCCTACCTGACAGTTGCGGTCTACTCATCACCGTTCTCGGAGGATGGTCGGAGGACAAGCTCACCTATGGCACGGTCCCAGAGTACATCCGCAACGAGGCGAAGCGCCGGAGCTGCGAGGAGTCCTCGTCTTCCTCATCAGTCCTTGTCACCAAAACGCGCGGTGGCGGAAGTGGGGACCGAGGAAGCGGTGGAAAGGGTGGTGGCAAGAACGCGCCAAGAAAGGTGCGTACCGCAAATGCGGCAAGGAGGGTCATTGGGCCCGTGAGTGCCCGGAGGAGGCGAAGACCGGCGGCAAAAACAGCAAGGGCAGGTCGCTCCTCAATGGCAACAAAAACCACTTCCTCAAGAAGGCCAACAGGCGGTGCCTAGATTCCGGGGCCGAGGAGCACACCCAAGTCGAGATGGTGGGGTTCCTCACCTACAAGAAGTCCTCCAAGTCGATGGTGATCGCAAACGACAAAGTTGAGCCGGCGGCCGGCCAAGGCGACGTGGAGGTGGAAGTCGTGGTGGGCGGGAAGAAGGAGCTGTGCACAATTCGTGATGCATGGGCGTGAGCGGAGAGTACATGGGCTGCAGCGGGTGGATGAAGCAGCAGGGCATCAAGTGGGAACCCACTACGCCGTACTCGCCACAGTCCAACGGAGTGGCGGAGCGGGCAAACCAGATGCTGCTCAACATGGTGCAGACCATGCTCGTGGATGTGGGGTTGCCGCGAGGGTTTTGGACGGAGGGTGTGCATACTACGAACTACACTATCAACCTCACCCCAACAGCGGTGCTGAAGGGAAAGGGTGGTTGGAAGACACCGCAGGAGGTTTGAAGTGGGTGCAATCCAAACGTGGCGCACCTAAAGGTGTTCGGATGCAAGGCGCACGCGATGGTGCAGGCGGCGCAACGACGCAACAGCAAGCTGGAACCGTTGGCGAAGCCGTGCTTGTTCCTCGGCTACAAGAGTGCACAAAAAACGTTTCGGCTCTGGGACCCGTGCACGCAAGAGATCATCCGCAGCCGTGGCATTGCGTTTGACGAGAAGTTGAGCTTCAGTGGCAGCAGCAATGACATGAGCGCCGGGAACAGTCCAAAACAAGGGGAGTGGTTCCAGTTCCTTGACTACGAGGAGGAGCCGGCGGACACGGAGGTCAATGATGCGGTGTCGGATTGCGGCAGTGCTGCAGGTGCAGTAGCCGACGCGGAGGACTCCAACGATGATACAGCTGGGCTAGAGAACTGGCGGAATGATCCATCAAAGGAGGCACCGCGGGTGCCGAAGCGCGCACTCCCGGCGGAGTTCGCGTCGGGCGCCGGAGAAAAATCCTTCGGATGCGCCGTCCATCTGGTTGATGGTTTACCGGAGCGGGAGAGATCCTTGGAGAGCCGTCCGGTTGATGATTCACCGGAGCGGGCGGGGTTCGAAGGATGGCAGCAGAGCTACGAGACGCCACCAAGATTGCCGCGCCGTAGCGGGAGGCAGCGGAGAGCGGGGAAGCGTTTCGTCGCAAGCACCGGTCGATGGATCGGCATGACACGGTGCAAGCTGGCTCCATCAACAAAGCCGACGACCGTGCAAGAGGCACTTGCGCGGCCCAAGGGGAAGCAGTGGGACGCTGCCATCAAGTCGGAGTTGGCATCCATTTCTGAAAATGACACGTGGTAGCTGGTTGATAGGCCGAAAGACAAAAAGGTCATCGGCTCCAAGTGGGTCTTCAAGACCAAGTTCACGAAGGAAAGTTTGGTTGACAATTTCAAGGCGCGGCTCGTGGCAAAGGGGTACGCTCAGCGTAAGGGCAAGCACTACGATGAGACATTCGCCCCTGTCACCAAGTTCACAAGCATCCGGGCAATCATTGCGGTGGCAGCCGCGAAGGACATGGAGCTCCACCAGATGGACGTATAGACGGACTTTCTCAACGGCATCATTGACAAGGAAATCTATATGGAGGTGTCGGAGGGGGTGGAGACGCCGGAGGGCAAGGTGTGCAAGCTACAGAAGTCCTTGTACAGGCTAAAACAATCACCTTGATGCTGGTACCAACAAATGGAGAGCTTCATGGCACAACTCGGCTTGAAGCGCTATGAGGCGGATCACAGCGTGTACGTGCAGCGCAGCAAGAAGCTCCATCAAATTGTCACACTCAATGTGGACGATCTGATCTTGTGCTCCTCAGACCTGCCGAGCCTACAACAGCTGAAAGAGCAGCCAAGCAGGAGGTTCCAGATGCCGGACATGGGGGAGCTGGAGTTCTACCTCGGGGTGAGCATTGTGCCAAACCGGAGGACGCGCACGCTTGAGCAGGGGAAGGCCAAATACGTGGCCGAGGTGCTGAAGCGGTACGCCATGGAGGACTGCAAACCAGTATGCAGTCCTGTCTCCACGACCTGTGAACTAAGTGCGGCAATGGTGCCACAAATAAAAGAAGAGCGGGTGGATATGGCAGGGCTGCCCTACCAATCGGCGGTGGGCAGCATCATGTACGCCATGGTGGTGACTCGACCGGACCTGGCCTACGCGGTGGGCCAAGTGAGCAGGTACATGGTTGATCCAGGGCTATTACACTTGCAGGCGGTCAAGCGCATCCTCCGCTACCTGCAGGCAACGCGGCACGCGTGCCTGAGGTTTGACGGCAAGGGACAAGCAGACCCCTTGCGTCTGCTCTACTACACGGATGTAGACTAAGCTGGAGATGTGGACAAACGGAAGTCCACATCCAGCTACGTGTTCTTCCTTACTGGTGCAGCAGTCTCGTGGTGCAGCAGGAAGCAGGACTGCGTCACCACCTCCACAGTGGAAGCAGAGTACATCGCGCTGGCTGAGGCAGTCAAGGAGGCGGTGTGGGTCCACAGGTTGCTGGGGGAGCTGGACGTGCCGCTACTAGAGCCTACGGTGGTGCAAGAGGACAACACCGGCTCCATCTCGCTGACCAACAATCCGACGCAGCACAGGAGGACAAAGCACATTGACGTGCGCTATCACTACGCATGGGACATGGTCGAGTAGGGGCAGGTGGTGCTGCAGCACTGCAGCACGCACAACATGCGTGCGGATTGCTTGACCAAAGCGCAACCCGCGGGCCGGCACGCGATGAGCGTGGCCAGACTTGGGATGACCAGCTATGATGGGATGGAAGGCACAGTGGAAGATGAGTGAGAGCAAGCAGGAACAGCGGGCATGGAAGGTGCAAGGGGGAGAATGTTGAAAAACATTGCCCCTCCGCATGCCCAAGTGCGGCACTGGGAGGCGCCAACGGGCAGCCAGAAAGATGAAGTTCCGGGCCAGAAGATCTGGTGACACAAGGATTGTTCGGATCCCAAAATGGATGATTGCCTCGTAAAGTTGACAAGTCGTTGAATTTGGTGGAAGTTGTTTCGCCGGAATCGGACAAGTATTGAGGGAGTTATGGCCTCCCAAAGTTGGGGTATACGCATCGGCTCTGGGAGCCGGCTGCGACTCGAAATCCGGTCGATAATTGACCGGACCGAGTAACAAAAATACCATCTGGAGAAATTACTCCGATAGGCCTGCGAAGGCGTCCGGTGGATGATCCACCTGTTTCGGTGGATCATCCACTGGATCCAGTACTGCAGGTTGTTACTGAGGGACTTAGCCAAAAACCTGGCTCGGCGTCAGAAACTCAGTAGTACGTTTTGCTACTCGTGGACAGTCAAAAATCTGACTGCAGGTCTGCGAACAGGTTTCGAACCTCGTCACACCCCATCACCAAACACGACCCAAAATTGGGAAGGGTGTGTGGAAGCAGGGCAGGGGACCCCCACAACACGTGCAATGGGATCTGCGCCTTGGGAAAGGCGCTTTGCACGCGAAAGAAGGCGCCACGGCGAGTGGCGGCGTCAGGCTTCTGTGGTGGGTGAGACCTGCGCTTTGGCAAACTTAACTTGGGCTATGCTTGGCCGAATTGTGTGCGGCTTGGTGCGTTGGAAAGTTCATGACTAGCCTTATAAATGTTGTGATCATGTCTATGCTCAAAAACTAATTCAAAATCACGTTATTCCCTTCGCAAAAGTGATTTTCTCTAATTGCCTGCTCACAAAGTGTGAGGCGACCAGAAAGCTCACGCTCAGTCTCAGATTCGCCCAAAACAGAAAACGTGAACCACTAAACGCGTTCAGAAAAACGTCGGGACCGCACCACGCAAATTCCATCCTGAAACATAAACCATTGTCCCACCCTCTGACCATTTGTGACTCGTCTGATGAGTTATCAACATTGACCGCACATAGTGAGTTTTTTTGGTCATGCTAACTGACATATGCCTTCTTTGGTTGGTCATAGTGCACAGTAGCCACACCGTGCCACTACTTATTAAAGCTCTTTATACTTGCTAGTGGAGAACTAGGATTTCCAGACCATTGTTCCCCCATTTGACCATCTGTGACTCGTATTATGAGTTGTCAACATTAACCACACGTAGTGAGATTCTGAGGTCATGGTGACTGACATATGCCTGTTTTGGTTGGTCATTGTGCATGGTAGCCACACCCTGCCCCTACTGCTTGAAGGTCTGTGTACTTGCTAGTTGATAACTAGTATTTCCATCCCAGTGTTTCCCCATCTGACCATTTGTATCACGTATTATGAGTCGTCAATGTTGACCACACATAGTGAAATTCTTTGGTCATGGTCAGTGACATATGCCAACTTTTGTTGGTCATTGTGCATAGTAGCCACACCGTGCTACTACTTATTGAATTTCTTTGTCCTTGCTAGTTGATAACCAGTGTTTTCCAACCATTGTTTGCCCCTCTCACTGTTTGTGACTTATGTTATGATTTGGCGACGCTCACGAGACATAGTGAAATTCTTTGGTCATGGTCAGTGACATATGCCTGCTTTGCTTGGTCATTGTGCATGGTATTAACACCGTGCCACTACGTATTGAAGGTATTTGTACTAGCTAGTCGATGACTTGTATTCAAAAACCATTGTTTCCCCCTCTAACCATTTGTGACTCGTATTATGAGTACTCAACGCTGACCACACATTGTGAATTTATTTGGTCATGGTAAGTGACATATGCCACATTGGTTGGTCATTGTGCATGGTAGCCACACCGTGCCGCTGCTTATTGAAGGTCTTTGTACTGGCTAGTGGAAGACTTGTATTCCAAAACCATTGTTTCCCCCTTCTCACCATTTGTGATATGTATCATGATTTGTTAACGTTGAACACACATAGTGAAATTCTTTGGTCATGGTTGATGACATATCCTACTTTGGTTGGTCATTGTGCATGGTAGCCACACTGTGCCACTGCTAATTGAAGGTCTTCATACTTGGTAGTTGATAAATAGTGTAAGCAACCCATGGTTTCACCCTGCGATTATTTATCACTCGTATTATGAGTTGGCAACGTTGAATACACATAGTAAATTTCTTTAGTCATGGTCACTGACATATGCCTACTTTGGATGGTCATTGTGCATGGTAGTCACACCGTGCCACTACGTATTCAGGGTCTTCCTACTTGCTAGTCCAATCTAGTATTTCAAAACCATTGTTTCTCCCCCTGATCATTTGTGACTTGTACTATGAGTCGTCAACGTTGACCACACATACTGTCGTTCTTTGGTTATGGTCAGTGACATATGCCAACTTTTGTTGGTCATTATGTATGGTAGCCCCACTGTGCCACTACTTATCGAAGGTCTTTGTACTTGCTAGTTGATAACCAGTATTTTCCAACCATAGTTTGCTCATCTGACTATTCATAACTCGTGTTATGATTTGGCAACGTTGACCACACATAGTGAAATTCTTTGTTCATGGTTAGTGACATATGCCTGTTTTTGTTGGTGATTGTGCATGGTAGCCACCCCCTGCCACTACTAACTGAAGGTCTTTGTATTGGCTAGTCAATGACTTGCATTAAAAAACTATTGTTTCCCCCTGTGACAATTTGTAACCCGTATTGTGAGTTGTCAATGCTAACCACACATTGTGAAATTATTTAGTCATTGTCAGTGACACATGCCTACTTTGGATGGTCATTGTGCATGGTAGCCACACCATGCCACTAAGTATTCAGGGTATTTCTACTTGCTAGTCGATAACTCGTATTTTCAAACCATGGTTTCCTCCCTCTGACCATTTGTGACTTGCAGTATGAGTTGTCAATGTTGACCACACACAATGAAGTTATTTGGTCATGGTCAGTGACATATGCCTACTTTGGCTGGTCATTGTGCATTATAGCCACACCATGACACTACTTATTGAAGGTCTTAGTACTTGCTAGGTGGAAACCAGTGGTCCTAAACCATTGTTCCACCCTCTGACCATTTGTGACTCTTCTTATCAGTTATGAACGTTGACCACACATAGTAAGTTTCTTTGGTCATGGTCAGTGACATATGCCTACTTTGGTTGGTCATAGTGAATGGTAGCCACACCGTGCCACTACTTATTAAAGCTCTTTGTACTTCCTAGCCAATAACTAGTATTTCCAACCCATTGTTCCCCCTTCGACCATTTGTGACTCGTGTTATGAGTTGTCAATGCTGAACACACATAGTGAAATTCTCTGGTCATGGCTAGTAACATATGCCTACTTTGGGTGGTCATTGTGCGTGGTAGCCACACCGTGCCACTACTTATTGAAGGTCTTTGTACTTGCAAGACAAAAAATACTATTTCCATACCATTAATTCCCCCTCTCACCATTTGTGACTCGTATTCTGAGTTGTCAACGTTGACCACACATAGTGATATTCTTTGGCCATAGTCACTGACATATGCCTGTTTTCGTTTGTCATTGGGCATGGTGGCCACACCGTGCCACTACTAATTGAATTTCTTTGTACTTGCTAGTTAATAAGTGGTATTACCAAACCATTGTTTCCCCTTCTGACCATTTGTGACTCGTATGATGAGTTTTCTATGTTGACCCCAAATAGTAACATTCTTTGGTCATGATCAATTCTATATGCCTACTTTGGTTAGTCATTGTGCATGGTAGCCACACCGTGCTACTTCTTATTGAAGGTATTTGTACTTGCTAGCTCATAACAAGTATTCCCAACCCAGTGTTTACCCATCTGACCATTTGTGTCTGGTAGTACTTACTGGAGGCCTTTGTACTTACTAGTTGATAACCAGTGTTTTGTAACCATTGTTTGCCCCTCTGACTATATGTGTTTTGTATTATGATATGGCAACCTTGTCCACACATAGTGAACTTCTTTTGCCATGGTATGTGACATCTGCCTGCATTGGTTGGTCATTGTGCATGGCAGCCAAACCGTGCCACTACGTATTGAAGGTCTCTGTATTGGCTTGTCGATGACTTGTTTTCCAAAACCATTGTTTCCCCCTGTGACCATTTGTGACTCGTATTATGACTTGTCAACGTTGACCACACATTGTGAAATTGTTTGGTCATGGTCAGTGACATATGCCTACATTGTTTTATCATTGTGCATGGTAGCCACACCGTGCCACTACTAATTGAAGGTCTTTGTACTGGCTAGTTGATGATTTGCATTCCAAAACCATTGTTTTCCCCTTTTGACCATTTGTGACACGTATTATAATTTTCCGGTGTTGACCACATATAGTGAAATTCTTTGGTCATGGTCAGTGACATATGCCTACTTTGGTTGGTCATTGTGCATGGTAGCCTCACTGTTCCAATACTAATCAAAGGTCTGTGTACTTGCTAGTTGATAACTAGTATTCCCAAACCATTGTTTCCCCCTCTGACCATTTGTGACTCCTGTTATGAGTTGGCAACGTTGACGGCACATAGTGAACTTCTTTGGTCATGGTCACTGATATATGCCTACTTTGCATGGTCATTGTGCACGTTAGTCACACCGTGCTACTACGTATTCAGGGAATTTCTACTTTCTCGTTGATAACTAGTATTTCCAAACCATTGTTTCCCCCTCTGACCATTTGTGACTTGTACTATGAGTTGTCAATGTTGACCACACATAGTGAAATAATTTGGTCATGGTTAGTGACATATTCCTACTTTGGTTGGTCATTGTGCATGATAGCCACACCGTGCCACTACTTATTGAACTTCTTAGTACTTGCCAGTCAGAAACTAGTGTTCCTAAACCATTGTTCCACCACCTTACCATTTGTGACTCATCTTGTGAGTTATCAACGTTGAAGACACATAGTGAGTTTCTTTGGTCATGGCTTGTGACATATGCCTACTTGGGGTGGTCATTGTGCATGCTAGTCATGCTGTGTCACTACTTGTTGAAGGTCTTTGTCCTTGCTAGAAAAATAATGTTATTTCCAAACTATTATGTTTCCCTCTATCGGTTTGTGACTCGTTTTATGTGTTGTCAACGTTGACCACACATAGTGGTACTCTTTCTTCATGCTGACTGCCACATGCCTACTTTGGTTGGTCATTGTGAATGGTAGCCACACCGTGCCACTACTAATCGAAGTTCATTGTACTTGCTAGTCGATAACTGGTATTTCCAAACCAATGTTTACCCTTCTGACCATTTCTGACTTGTATTATGAGTTGTACACGTTGACAACACATAGTTCAATTCTTTGATCATGGTCAGTGCCATATGCCTACTTTGGTTACTCATTGTCCATGGTAGCCACACCCTGCTACTTCTTATTGCAGGTCTTTGTACTTGCTAGTTGATAATCAGTTTTCCCAACCCAGTTTTTTCCCATCTGACCATTTTTGTCTTGCATTATGAGTCGCCAACATTGACCACACATAGTGAGATTATTTGGTTATTATTAGTGACATACGCCAAATTTGGTTGGTCATTGTGCATGGTAGCCACACCGTGCTACAACTTATTGAAGCTCTTTGTACTTGCTAGTTGATAACGAGTATTTCCCAACCATTCTTTGCCCCTGTGACTTTTTGTGACTTGTATTCTGATTTGGCAACATTGAGCACACATAGTGAAATCATTTGGTCATGGTCAGTGACATATGCCTGCTTTGGTTTGTCATTGTGCATGGTAGCCACACCGTGCCACTACTTATTGAAGGTCTTTGTACTCGCTAGACAATGACACGTATTCCAAAACCGCTATTTCCCAAACTGATTATTTGTGACTCGTATTATGAGTTGTCAACGTTGACAACACATTGTGAAAGTCGAAGTTCTTTGACCTAATAATTATCACCTCCCATTTTGGAGGTGATAATTATTTGGCCATGGTATGTGACATATGCCTACATTGGTTGGTGATTGTGTGTGGTAGCCACACCGTGCCACGACTTATTGAAGGTTGTTGTACTGGCTAGTCGATGACTTGTATTCCAAAAACCATTGTTTCCTCCTTCTGACCATTTGTGACACGTATTATGATTTGTCAACGTTGACCACACATAGTGGAATTCTTTGGTCATGGTCAGTGACAAATGCCTACTTTGGTTGGTCATTATGCATGGTACCCACAGTGTGCCACTACTAATTGAAGGTCTTTGTACTTGGTAGTTGATAACTAGTATTCCCAAACCATTGTTTCCCCCTCCGATCATTTATGACTCATATTTTCAGTTAGCAATATTGACGACACATAGTAAATTTCTTTAGTCATTGTAACTGACATATGCCAGCTTTGGATGGTTATTGTGCATGGTAGTCACACCGTGCCACTACGTATTCAGGGTCTTTCTTCTTGCTAGTCGATAACTAGTATTTCAAAACCATTGTTTTCCCCTCTGATCATTTATGAGTTTTACTATGATTTGTCAATGTTGACCACACATAGTGAAATTCTTTGGTTATGGTCAGCGACACATGCCAACTTTGGTTGGTCATTGTGCATAATAGCCACACCGTGCTACTACTTATTGAAGGTATTTTTACTTGCTAGTTGATAACAAGTATTTTCCAACTATACGTAGCCCCTCTCACTAATTGTGACTCGTATTATGATTTTGCAACGTTGACCACAAATAGTGAAATTCTTTGGTCATGGTCAGTGACATATGCTTGCTTTGGTTGGTCATCGTACATAGTAGCCACACCGTGCCACTCCTTATTGAATGCATTTGTACTGGCTAGTCTTTGAATTGTACTCCAAAACCATTGTTTCCCCCTCTGACCATTTGTGAATCGCATTATGAGTTGTCAACATTGACCACACATTGTGAATTTTTTTGGTCATGGTCAGTGACATATGCCTACATTGGTTGATCATCGTACATGGTAGCCACACCGTGCCACTACTTATTAAAGGTCTTTGTACTGGCTAGTCTATGACTTGCATTCCAGAACCATTGATTTCCCTTTCTGACCATTTGTGACACGTATTATGATATGTCAACGTTGACCACACATAGTGAAATTCTTTGGTCATGGTTATTGACATATGCCTACTTTGGTTGGTCATTTTGCATGGTAGCCACACGGGCCACTACTAATTGAAGATGTGTGTACTTGCCAGCTGATAACTAGTATTCCCAAACCATTGGTTCCCCCTTTGACCATTTGTGACACATATTATCAGTTGGCAATGTTGACGACACATACTGAACTTCTTTGGTCATGGTCACTGACATATGCCTACTTTGGATGGTCATTGTACACGGTAGTCACACCGTGCTACTACGTATTCAGGGTCTTTCTACTTGCTAGTCAATAACTAGTATTTCCAAACCATTGTTTCCCCCTCTGACCATTTGTGACTTGTAATATGAGTTGTCAACGTTGACCACACATAGTGAAGTTATTTGGTCATGGTCATTGACATTTGCCTACTTTGGTTGGTCATTGTGCATGATAGTTACACCGTGCCACTACTTATTGAAGGTCTAAGTACTTGCCAGTTGGAAACTAGTATTCCTTAATCATTGTTTCACCCCCTGACCATTATTGACTCCTCTTATGAGTTGTTAAGGTTGACCACGCATAGTGAGTTTCTTTGGTCATGGTCAGTGACATATGCCAACTTTGGTTGGTCATAGTGCATGGTAGCCACACCGTGCCACTACTTGTTAAAGCTCTTTGTACTTGCTGGTCGAAAACTAGTATTTCCAAACCATTTTTCCCCCTTTTGACCATTCGTGAATCATGTATTGAGTTGTCAACGTTGACCACACATGGTGAAATTCTTTGGTCATGGCTCGTGACGTATGCCTACTTTGGGTGGTCATTGTGCATGGTAGCTACGCTGTGCCACTACTTATTGAAGGTCTTTGTACTTGCTAGACAAAGAACATTATTTCTAAACCATTATTTCCCCCTCTCTCCGTTTGTGAGTCATTTTATTTGTTGTCAATGATGACCACACATAGTGGTATTCTTTGTTCATGCTGACTCACATATGCTTACTTTGGTTGGTCATTGTGAATGGTAGCCACACCGTGCCACTACTAATTGAATTTCTTTGTACTTGCAAACTGGTATTCCCAAACCATTTTTTACCCTTCTGACCATTTGTGACTTGTATTATGAGTTGTACACATTTACAACATATAGTTCAATTCTTTGGTCATGGTCAGTGACATATGCCTACTTTGGTTAGTCATGTGCATGGTCACCACACCGTGCTACTTCTTATTGAAGGTCTTTGTACTTGCTAGTTGATAACCAGTATTCCCAACCCAATGTTTCCCCATGTGACCATTTGTGTCTCGTATTATGAGTCGCCAATGTTGACCACACATAGTGAGATTCTTTGGTTATTGTCAGTGACATATGCCAACGTTGGTTGGTCATTGTGCTACTACTTATTGAAGGTCTTTGTACTTGCTAGTTGATAACCAGTATTCCTCAACCATTTTTTGCCCCTCTGACTATTTTTGACTCGGTTTATGATTTAGCAACGTTGACCACACATAGTGAATTTATTTGGTCATGGTCAGTGATACATGCCTTCTTTGGCTGGTCATTGTGCATGGTAGTTGTTGGCACTAGTGGGTGTGAGGGAACCCTCAAGGATGCCTAGCTCTTTCTGATGCGCGCTTCCAGTGTTTGTGGCAGCCAATGGACACCTTTGATGAAGAGTGTGGAGTACAAGGATCATAGATGTGAGTGGACAGAACACATCACATTCAGTAGAATTGAATCAAAACACATTTTTTTTGGTTATCATAGTGAGATTACATCATATACTTATAGCCTGCAATATAAGCTTTCCAACACATCCAAGCACGCCCAAAACAGAGCAGTAGAGCCCCTGCTATGGCCGTCAAAGTAACCCTTGGTGGAGCCGCCCACCTGACCTTGCACTCTACGCAACAGGAGGCGCTTCGACGATGATCTGTCGAAGCACCTTTCCTTGCCCAGAAGTCAAGAAGAATTTCACCCTGGTCAAGGAGAGTCTTCTGGTTGCTTCCTTTACGGCACTGGTGCATTTGGGGGTCGTTTGAGACAAACTCAGATCACTGGTGGTGGATTATCCCGCCACCCATGGCGGGTACCAGATTCTACCCCCCCAATTCCCCGAATTTTGGGCTAGGCTGACTTTCTGAATACTCACTCATAGTGAAATTCTTTGGTCATGGTCAGTGACATATGCCTACTTTGGTTGGTAATTGTGCATGGTCGCTGCACTGTGCCACTACTAATTGAAGGTCATTGTACTTGCTAGTTGATAGCTAGTATTCCCAAACCATTGTTTCCCCCTCTCACCATTTGTGACTCATGTTATGAGTTGGCAACGTTGATGACACGTAGTGAATTTCTTTGGTCATGGTCACTAAAATATGCCTACTTTGGCTCTTCATTGTGCATGGTAGTCACACCGTGCCACTACGTATTCAGGGTCTTTCTACTTGCTAGTCGGTAACTAGTAATTTCAAGCCATTGTTTCCCCTCCTTACCATTTATGACTTGTACTATGAGTTGTCAACGTTGACCACACAAAGTGAAATTACTTTGTCATGATCAGTGACATATGCCTACTTTGGTCGGTCATTGTGCATGATAATCACACTGTGCCACTATTTATTGAAGGTCTTAGTACTTGCTAGTCAGAAACTAGTGTTCCTAAACCATTGTTCCACCCTCTGACCATTTGTGACTTGTCTTATGAGTTATCAACGTTGACCACGCATAGTGAGTTCCTTTGGCCATGGTCAGTGACATATGCCTACTTTGGTTGGTCATAGTGCATGGTAGCCACACCGTGCCACTACTCATCAAAGGTTTTATTACTTGCTAGTCGAAAACTAGTATTTCCAAACCGTTATTTCCCCCCTTTGACCATTTGCGACTCGTATTGTGAGTTGTCAACGTTGACCACAGAAACTGAAATTCTTTGGTCATGGCTAGTGAAACATGCCTACTCTAGGTGGTCATTGTGCATGGTAGCCATGCCGTGCCACTACATATTGAAAATCTTTGTACTTGCTAGACAAAACAAATAATTTCCAAACCATTAATTCTCCCTTTGGTCGTTTATGACTCATATAATGCGTTGTCAACGTTGACCACGCATAGTGATCTACTTTGTTCATGGTCACTTATACATGCCTACTTCGGTTGATCATTGTGCATGGTAGCCACACCGTCCCACTACTAATTGAAGTTCGTTGTACTTGCTAGTTAATAACTGGTATTCCAAAACCATTGTTTACCCTTCTGACCATTTGTGACTCGTATTATGAGTTGTCAACGTTGATAACATATAGTTAAATGCTCTCGTCATGATGAGTACCATATGCCTACTTTGGTTAGTCATTTTGCATGGTAGCCACACCGTACTACTTCTTGTTAATGTTATTTGTACTTGCTAGTTGATAACCAGTATTCCCAACTCAAAGTTCCCCATATGAACTTTTGTGTCTCGTATGATGACTCGTCAACGTTGACCACACATAGTGAAATTCTTTGGTCATGGTCAGTGACATATGCCTGTTTTGGTTGATCATTGTGCATGGTAGCCACATGGTGCCACTACTTGTTGAAGGTCTTTGTACTGGCTAGTCGATGACTTGTATTCCAAAACCATTGTTTCCCCCTCTGACCATTAGTGACTCGTATTATGAGTTGTCAACGTTGACCACACATTGTGAAAGTCGAAGTTCTTTGACCTAATCATTATCACCTCCAATTTTGAGAGGTAATGATTATTTGGTCATGGTCATTGACATATGCCTACATTGGTTGGTCATTGTTCTTGGTAGGCACACCGTGCCACTGCTTATTGAAGGTCTTTGTACTGGCTAGTCGGTGACTTGTATTCCAAAACCATTTTCCCCCCCTTTTGACCATTTGTGACACGTATTATGACTTGTCAACGTTGACTACACATAGTGAAATGCTTTGGTCATGGTCAGTGAAGTATGCCTACTTTGGTCGGTGATTTTGCATGTTAGCCACACTCTGCCACAACTGATTGAAGGTCTTTGTACTTGCCAGTTGAAAAATAGAATTACCAAACCATTGTTTCCCCCTCTAACCATGTGTGACTCATATTATGAGCTGGCAATTATGACGATACTTAGTGAATTTCTTTGGTCATGGTCACTGACATATGCCTACTTTAAATGGTCATTGTTTATGGTAGTCCCACCGTACCACTGCGTACTCAGGGTCTTTCTAGTTGCTAGTCAATATCTAGTATCTCCAAACCCTTGTTTCCCCCTCTGACCATTTCTGACTTGTACTATGAGTTGTCAATGTTGACCACACATAGTGATATTCTTGGTTCATGGTCACTGACATATGCCTACTTTGGTTGGTCATTGTGCATGATAGCCACACCTTGCCACTACTTCTTGAAGGTCTTAGTGCTTGCTAGTTGCAAACTAGTGTTCCTAAACCAGTGTTCCACCCTCTGACCATTTGTTACTCGTCTTATGAGTTATCAACGTTAACCACACATAGTGAGTTTCTTTGGTCATGGTCAGTGACATGTGCCTACTTTGGTTGGTCGTTGTGCATGGTAGCCACACCGTGCCACTACTTATTGAGGATCTTTGTACTTGCTAGACAACAAAAATTATTTCCAAACCACTATTTCCCCCTCTAACCGTTTGTCACTCGTATCATGAGTTGTCAACGTTGACCAGACATGATATTCTTGAGTCATGGTCACTCCCATATGCTTACTTTGGTTGGCCATTGTGCATGGTAGCCAGAACGTGCCACTAATAATTGAAGTTCTTTTGAACTTGCTAGTCAATAAGTGGTATTCCCAAACCATTGTTTCCCCTTGTGACCATTTGTGACTTGTATTGTGCGTTAACGTTGACAACATGTAGTTAAATTCTTTGGTCATAGTCAGTGCCATATGCCTACTTTGTTTAGTCAGTGTGCATGGTAGCCACACTGTGGTACTTCTTATTGAAGGTCTTTGTACTTGCTAGTCGATAACCAGTATTCGCAGTCCAGTGTTTCCCCATCTGACCATTTGAGTCTCGTAGTATGAGTCGTCACCGTTGACCACACATAGTGAGACTCTTTGGTCATGATCAGTGACATATGCCTGCTTTGGTTGGTCATTGTGCATGGTACGCATACCATGCCACTACTTATTGAAGGTCGTTGTAGTGGCTAGTTGATGACTTGTATTCCAAAACCATTTCTTCCCCCTTCTGACAATTTTTAACACGTATTGTGATTTGTCAACATTGACCATACGTAGTGAAATGGTTTGGTCATGGTCAGTGACTTATGCCTACTTTGGTTGGTCATTGTGCATGGTAGCCATACCATGCAACTACTAATTGGATATATTTGTACCTGATAGTTGATAAGTAATATTCCCAAACCATTGTTTCCCCCTCTGACCATTTGTGACTCATACTATGAGTTGGCAACGTTGACGACAAATGGTGAATTTCTTTGGTCATGGTCACTGACATATGCCTACTTTGGATGGTCATTGTGCATGGTAGTCACACCATGCCACTACGTATTCGGGGTCTGTCTACTTGCTAGTTGATAACTAGTAGTTCAAAACCATTGTTTCCCCCTTAGACCATTTGTGACTTGTACTATGAGTTGTCAACGTTGACCATACATAGTGATATCATTTGGTCATGGTTAGTGACATATGCCTACTTTGGTTGGTCATTGTGCATGATAGCCACACCATACCACTACTTCTTGAAGGTCTTAGTACTTCTTAGTTGGAAACTAGTGATCCTAAACCATTGTTCCACCATCTGACCATTTGTGACTCGTCTTGTAAGTTTTCAACCTTGACCACACAGTGATTTTCTTTGGTCATGGTCAGTGACATATGCCTACTTTGGTTGGTCGTGTGCATGGTAGCCACGCCGTACCACTACTTATAAAAGCTCTTTGTACTTGCTAGAAGATAACTACAAATCATTTTTAGTACCTCCAAACCATAGTTCCCCCCATTGACCATTTGTGACACGTATTATGAGTTGTCAATGTTGACCACACATAGTGAAATTCTTTGGTCATGACTAGTGACATATGCCTACTTTGGGTGGTCATTGTGCATGGTAGCCACTCCATGCAACTACTTATTGAAGGTCTTTAAACTTGCTAGACAAAAATTTTTATTTCCAAATAAGTTTTTCCCCCTCTGACTGTTTGTGACTCATATTATGAGTTTTCAACGTTTACCACACATAGTGATATTCTTTTTTCATGCTCACTGACATATGCCTACTTTAGTTGGTCATTGTGTATGGTAGGCACACCATGCCACTGCTTATTGAAGTTCTTGGTGCCTGCTAGTTAGTAAATGGTATTCCCAAACCATTGTTTACCCTTCTGACCCTTTGTGACTCGTGTAGTGAGTTGTCAAGTTGACAACATCTATTAAATTGTTTTTGTCATGGTCACAGCCATATGCTTACTTTGGTTAGTCATTGTGCATGGGAACCACACCGTGCTACTTATTATTGAAGGTATTTGTACTTTCTAGTCAATAACCGGATTTCCAACCCATTGTTTCCCCATCTGAGCATTTGTGTCTCGTATTATGAGTCATCAACGTTGACCACACACAGTGCAATTATTTGGTTATGGTCAGTGACATATACCAACTTCGGTTGGTCATTGTGCATGGTCGCCACACCGTGCTACTACATATTGAAGGTATTTGTACTTGATAGCTGATCAACCGTATTTTCCAACCATTGTTTGTCCCTCTGACTATTTGTGACTTGTAATATGATTTGGCAACGTTGACCACACATAGTGCAATTCTTTGGTCATGGTCAGTGACACATTCCTGTTTTTGTTGGTTATTGTGCATGGTAGCCACACGGTGCCACTACTTATTGGAGGTTTTT
Organism: Penium margaritaceum; assembly: GCA_023375785.1. Lineage (NCBI taxonomy): Eukaryota > Viridiplantae > Streptophyta > Zygnematophyceae > Desmidiales > Peniaceae > Penium > Penium margaritaceum. Next base: position 114,741 of record SZWC01005480.1, on the reverse strand, counting down.
GTACTGGCTAGTCGATTTCATGTATTCGTAAACCATCGTTTCCCCCTCTCACCATTTGTGACTCGTATTATGAATTGTCAATGTTGACGACACATTGTGAAAGTCAAAGTTCTTTGACCTAATCATTATCACTTCCTATTTGGGAGGTGATAATTATTTGGTCATGGTCAGTGACATATGCCTACATCGGTTGGTCGTTGTCCGTGGTAGCCACACCGTGCCACTACTTATTGAAGGTCTTTGTACTGGCAAGTTGATGACTTGCATTCCAAAACATTTGTTTTTCCCTTCTGACCATTTGTGACACGTACTATGATCTGTCAACGTTGACTACACATCATTAAATGCTTTGGGTATGGTCACTAAAATTTGCCTACTTTGGCTGCTCATTGGTCATGGTAGCCACACTGTGCCACTACTAATTGAAGGTCTTTGTACTTGCTAGTTGATAACTAGTATTGCCGAACCATTGTCTCCCGCTCTGACCATTTGTGCCTCATATTATGACTTGGCAACGTTGACGACATAAAGTGAATATCTTTGGTCATGGTTACTGACATATGCCTACTTTGGATGGTCATTGTGCATGGTAGTTACACCGTGCCACTACGTATTCATGGTCTTTCTACTTGCTTGTCGATAACTAGTATTTCCAAACTGTTGTTTCCCCCTATGACCATTTGTGACTTGTACTATGAGTTGTCAACGTTGACCACACATAGTGAAATCATTTGGACATGGTCAGTGACATATGCCTACTTTGGTTGGTCATTGTGCATGATAGCCACACTATGCCACTTCTTATTGAAGGTCTTAGTACTTGCTATTCAGAAACTAGTGTTGGAAAAACAGTGTTCCACCCTCTGACCATTTGCGACTTGTCCTATGAGTGATCACCGTTGACCACACATAGTGAGTTTCTTTGGTCATAGTCAGTGACATATGCCTACTTTGGTTGGCCATAGTGCATGGTAGCCACACCATGCTACTACTTATTGAAACTCTTTGTACTTGCTATACAAAAAATGTTTTTTTCTTGACCGTTATTTCCCCTTCTAACCGGTTGTGACTCGTATTGTGGGTTGTCAACGTTGACCTCGCATAGTGATATAATTGGGTCATGGTCACTGACATATGCCTACTTTGGTTGGTCATTGTGCATGGTAGCCACACCGTACCACTACTAATTGAAGTTCGTTATACTTGCTAGTTAATAACTGGTCTTCCCAAACCATTGTTTACCCTTTGGACCATTTGTGAATCATATTGTGAGTTTTCAACGTTGACAACATATAGTTAAATGCTTTTGTCATGATCAGTACCATATGCCTACTTTGGTTAGTCATTTTGCATGGTAGCCACACCGTGCTACTTCTTATTGAAGGTATTTGTACTTGCTAGTTGTCGACTAGCAAGAATATTGGTTATTGACTTGTAGTCGATAACCAGTATTCTTAACCCAGTGGTTCCCCATATGACCTTTTCTGTCTCATATTATGAGTCATCGTCGTTGACCACACATAGAGAAATTCTTTGGTCATGGTCGGTGACATATGCCTGCGTTGGTTGGTCATTGTGCATGGTAGCCACACCGTGCCACTCTTTGTTGAAGGTCTTTGTACTGGCTAGTCGATGACTTGTATTCCAAAACCATTGTTTCCCCCTTAGACCACTTGTGACTTGTATTGTGAGTTGTCAACGTTGACCACACATTGTGAAAGTCGAAGTTCTTTGACCTAATCATTATCACCTCCCATTTTGGAGGTGATAGTTATTTGGTCATGGTCACTGACATGTGCCTACATTGCTTGGTCACTGGTCTTGGTAGCCACACCCTGCCACTGCTTATTGAAGGTCTTTGTATTGGCTAGTCGGTGACTTGTATTCCAAAACCATTATTTCCCCCTTCTCACCATTTGTGACACGTATTATGACTTGTCAACGTTGACCACACATAGTGAAATGCTTTGGTCATGGTCAGTGAAGTATGCCTACTTTGGTTGGTCATTGTGCATGGTAGTCACACTGTGCCACTACTAATTGAAGGTCTTTGTACTTGTTTGTTGATAACTAGTATAAAAAAACCATTGTTTCCCCCTCTGACCATGTGTGACTCATCTTATGAGTCGGCAATGTTGACGACACTTCGTGAATTTCTTTGGTCATGGTCACTGACATATGCCTACTTTAAATGGTCATTGTGCATGGTAGTCACACCGTGCCACTACGTATTTAGGGTGTTTTTATTTGCTAGTCGATAACTAGTATCTCCAAGCCGTTGTTTCCCCCTCTGACCATTTGTGACTTGTACTATGAGTTGTCAATGTTGACCACACATTGTGATAATCTTGGGTCATGGTCACTGACATACGCCTACTTTGGTTGGTCCTTGTGCATGATAGCCACAACGTGCCACTACTTCTTGAAGGTCTTAGTACTTGCTAGCTGGAAACTAGTGTTCTTAAACTTGTGTTTCACCCTCTGACCATTTGTGACTCGTCTTATGAGTTATCAACATTAACCACACATAGTGAGCCTATTTGGTCGTGGTCAGTGACATATGCCTACTTTGGTTGGTCATAGTGCATGGTAGCTACACCGTGCCGCTACTTATTAAAGCTCTTTGTACTTGCTAGACAACAAGTATTATTTCCAAACCATTATTTCCCCCTCTGACCGTTTGTGACTTGTGTTATGAGTTGTCAACGTTGACCACACATAGTGATATTCTTGAGTCATGGTCACTGACATATGCCTACTTTGGTTGGTCGTTGTGCATGGTAGCCACACCGTGCCACTACTAATTGAAGTTTTTTGTACGTGCTAGTTAATAACGGGTATTCCCAGTTTATTGTTTCCCCTTGTGACCATTTGTGACTTGTATTATGAGTTGTCAACATTGATAACATATAGTTAAATTCTTTGGAAATAGTCAGTGCCTTATGCCTACTTTGTTTAGTCAGTGTGCATGGTATCCACACCGTGGTACTTCTTATTGAAGGTCTTTATACTTGCTAGTCATTAAGTAGTATTCCCAACCCAGTGTTTCCCCATCTGGCCATTTCATTCTCATAGTATGAGTCGTCAATGTTGACCACACAAAGTGAGATTCTTTGGTTATGGTCAGTGACATATGCCATCTTTGGTTGGTCATTGTGCATGGTAGCCACACCATGGTAATGCTTATTAAAGGTCTTTGTGCTTGCTAGTTGATAACCAGTTTTTCAAACCGTTCTTTGCCCCTCTGACTATGTGTGATTCATGTAATGATTTGGCAACGTTGAGCATACATAGTGAAATTCTTTGGTCATGACCAGTGACATATGCCTGCTCTGGTTGGTCATTGTGCATGGTAGGCACACCGTGCCACTACTTATTGAAGGTCGTTGTACTGGCTAGTTGATGAATTGTATTCCAAATCCATTGTTTCCCCCTTTTGACCATTTGTATCCCGTATTGTGATTTGTCAACGTTGACCACACATAGTGAAATGTTTTGGTCACGGTCAGTGACATATGCCTACTTTGGTTGGTCATTGTGCATGGTAGGCACACCGTGCCACTACTTATTGAAGGTCGTTGTACTGGCTAGTTGATGAATTGTATTCCAAATCCATTGTTTCCCCCTTTTGACCATTTGTATCCCGTATTGTGATTTGTCAACGTTGACCACACATAGTGAAATGTTTTGGTCACGGTCAGTGACATATGCCTACTTTGGTTGGTCATTGTGAATGGTAGCCATACCGTGCCACTACTAATTGGAGATATTTGTACCTGCTAGTTCATAAGCAATATTCCCAAACCATTGTTGCCCCCTCTCACCATTTGTGACTCGTACTATGAGTTGGCAACGTTAACGACAAATAGTGAATTTCTTTGGTCATGGTCACTGACATATGCCTACTTTGGATGGTCATTGTGCATGGTAGTCACACCATGCCACTACGTATTCAGGGGCTGTCTGCTTTCTAGTTGATAACTAGTAGTTCCAAACCATTGTTTCCCCCTCAGACCATTCGTGACTTGTACTAAAAGTTGTCAACGTTGACTATACATATTGATGTTATTTGGTCATGGTTAGTGACATATGCCTAGTTTGGTTGGTCATTGTGCATGATAGCGACACCGTACCACTACTTCTTGAAGTTCTTAGTAGTTTTTAGTTGGAAACTAGTGATCGCAAACCATTGTTCTACCATCTCACCATTTGTGACTCGTCTTATGAGTTATCAACGTTGACCACACATAGTGATTTTCTTTGGTCATGGTCAGTGACATATGCCTACTTTGGTTGGTCGTGTGCATGGTAGCCATACCATACCACTACTTATTAAATCTCTTTGTAATTGCTAGAACATAACTAGTATTTCCAAACCATTTTCCCCCCTATTGACCATTTGTGACACGTATTATGAGTTGTCAACGTTGACCACACATAGTGAAACTCTTTGGTCATGGCTAGTGACATATGCCTACTTTGGGTGGTCATTGTGCATGGTAGCCACGGGGTGCCACTATTTATTGAAGGTCTTTGTACTTGCTCGACAAAAGATATTATTTCCAAACCATTATTTTCTCCTCTGACTGTTTGTGACATATTATGAGTTGTCAACGTTGACCACATATAGTGATATTCTTTCGTCATGGTCACTGACATATGCCTACTTTAGTTGGTCATTGTGCATGGTAGGCACACCATGCCACTGCTGATTGAAGTTCTTTATACTTGCTAGTTAATAACTGGTATTCCCAAACCATTGTTTACCTTTCTGACCATTTGTGACTCGTATAATGAGTTGCCACGTTGACAACATCTAGTTTAATTCTTTGGTCAGGGTTAGAGCCATATGCCTACTTTGGTTAGTCATTGTGCATGGTAGCAACACCGTGCTACTTCTTATTGAAGGCATTTGTACTTGCTAGTCGATAACCAGGATTACCAACCCAGTGTTTCCCCATCTGACCATTTGTGTCTCGTGTTATGAGTCATCAACGCAGACCACACATAGTGCAATTATTTGGCTATGGTCAGTGACATATGCCAACTTTGGTTGGTCATTGTGCATGGTAGCCACATCGTGCTACTACCTATTGAAGGTCTTTGTACTTGATAGTTGATAAACGGTATTTTTCAACCATTGTTTGTCCCTCTGACTATTTGTGACTCGTATTATGATTTGGCAACGTTGACTACACATAGTGCAATTCTTCGGTCATGGTCAGTAACATATTCCTGTTTTGGTTGGTCATTGTGCATGGTAGCCACACCGTGCCACTACTTATTGAAGGTCTATATCTTGGCTAGTCGATGACGTGTATTCCAAAACCATCGTTTCCCCCTCTGACCATTTGTGACTCGTATTGTGAGTTGTCAACGTTGACCACACATTGTGAAAGTCGAAGTTCTTTGACCTAATCATTATCACCTCCAATTTGGGAGGTGATAACTATTTGGTCATGGTCAGTGACATATGCCTACATTGGTTGGTCGTTGTCCGTGGTTGACCATCAACTACCCTGGAAAACCCCGGAAGGAAGGGAACATTACAAGAATTGAGCCAAATTCACGGGGAGTGTTGGAAATATCTGTTCTCTGACCCTGATGCTTGTTCTAGAAGGGCTCCGGATGATTGGAGGAGAGGTCCAGAACGTCTCTCAAAAGAGAGAACAAATGAATGGTCCAATGGTTCCCTACGAGCCGTTACCGACCAAAGTGACGAGGAGTCACTCGCGCCTGGCTAGCAAAGAAGCCGTTGCTTTGAGCTCTTGTCCTGGTCTTTGTATGTATGGAGGATGTTAATTCCCTCTTAAGTTTAACCGGAACAATTCTGCTCATCCTGTTCCCTTTGGAACCGCTGCTTTGCCGCCGTGTCCTCGCCCTGCTTGCTTCTTGCTCATTCAGCGTTTGCTAATCATTCCCAGCTCTCAGCCCTTTGTTTTGCCACTCTTGATCGTTCGCTCTGGTTGCATGAGCCAATCACTTGCCCCGGTCTCATTTTCTCTCACTTGCCGCGTCTCTACCTCATATCCTTGACGCCTCGTCTCTCGTCAAGTCCTGCAACCTCAAGATGTGCGACTATCTCCTTGGGCCTGCTCTCGCCTTTCTGCCTCAGTCATTCCGCTGACCTACTTGTGCATGTTCCTTTGCTTCTACCTGCCCCTACCCTTACCTTTACTGCTCACTGCATTCTTTTGACATTGACAACTCATAATAGGAGTCAAAAATGGTCCTAGGGGGGAAACAATGGTTTGAAAATACTCGTTATCGATTAGCAAGTACAAAGAGCTTTCATAAGTAATGGCACAGTGTGGCTACCATGCACTATGACCAACCAAAGTAGGCATATGTCACTGACCATGACCAAAGAAACTCACTATGTGTGGTCAACGTTGACAACTCATAAGACGAGTCATAAATGGTCAGATGGTGGAACAATGGTTTAGGAACACTAGTTTCCGAGTAACGAGTACTAAGACCTTCAATAAGTGGTGGCACGGTGTGGCTATCATTCACAATGACCAACCAAAGTAGGCATATGTCACTGACCATGACCAAATACTTCCACTATGTGTGGTCAACGTTGAAAACTCATAGAACAAGTCACAAAAGGTCAGAGGGCGAAACAATTATTTGGATATATAAGTTATCAACTAGCAAGTAGAAAGACACTGACTACATAGTGGCACACTGTGACTATCATGCACAATGACCATCCAAAGTAAGCAAATGTCAGTGACCATGACCAAAGAAATTCAGTAGGTGTCGTCAGCGTTGCCAACTCATAATACGAGTCACAAATAGTCATAGGGGGAAACAATGGTTTGGGAATACCAGTTATCAACTAGCAAGTACAAAGACCTTCAGTTAGTTGTGGCACAGTGTGGCTACCATGCACAATGACCAACTAAAGTAGGCAAATGTCACTGACAATGACAAAAGAATTTCACTTTGTGTGGTCAACGTTGACAATTCATGATACGTGTCAATAATGGTCAGAAGGAGGGAAACAATGGTTTTGGAATACAAGTCATCGACCTTCAATAAGTAGTGGCACGGTGTGGCTACTACACACAATGACCAACGAAAGCAGGAATATGTCACTGACCATGACCAACTAATGTAACTATGCGTCGTCAACGTTGCCAAATCATAATACGAGTCAAAAATAGTCAGAGGGGAAAACAAGAAAGGGAAAATAATGGTTATCAACTAGCAAGTACAAAGACCTTCAATCAGTAGTAGCACGGCGTTGCTACCATGCACAATGACCAACCAAAGTTGGCATATGTCACTGACCATAACCAAAGAATTTCACTATTTGTGGTCACCGTTGACGACTCATAACACAAGACACAAATGGGAAAATCGGGAAACACTGGGTTGGGAATACTGGTCATCGACTGGCAAGTACAAAGTCCTTCAATAAGAAGTAGCACGGTGGGGCCACCATGCACAATGACTAACCAAGGTAGGCATATGGCACTGACCATGACAAAAGAATTTAACTATATGTTGTCAACGTTGACAACTCATAATACGAGTCACAAATGATCAGAAGGGGAATCTATTGATTGGGAGCGCCAGTCATTAACTAGCAAGTACAAAGAACTTTAATGAGTACTGGAATGGTGTGGCTACCATGCACAATGACCAACCAAAGCAGGCATATGTCAGTGACCATGACCAAAGATTATCACTATGTGTGGTCAACGCTGACAACTCAAAATACAAGTCATAAACAGTCATAGGGGGAAAAAATGGGCTGGAAATAATAATTTTTGTCTAGCAAGTAAAAATACCTTCAATAAGTAGTGGCACGGCGTGGCTACCATGCACAATGACCACCCAAAGTAGGCATATGTCACAAGCAATGACCAAAGAACTTCAATATGTTTGTTCAACGTTGAAAACTTAGAATATGAGTCGCAAACGATCAAAGGGAGGAACAATGGTTTGGAAATACTAGTTATCGACTAGCAAGTAGAAAGAGCTTTAATAAATAGAGGCAAGGTGTGGCTACCATGCACTATCATCAACTGAAGTAGGCATATGTCACTGACCATGACCAAAGAAACTCGCTATGTGTGGTCAACGTTGATAAATGATAAGACGAGTCAAAAATGGTAAGAGGGTGGAACAATGGTTTAGGAACACTAGTTTCCAACTAGCAAGTACTAAGACCTTCAAGAAGTCTTGGCACGGTGTGGCTATCATGCACAATGACCAACCAAAGTAGGCATATGTCACTGACCATGACCAAATATTTTCACTATGTGTGGTTAGTATTGGCAACTTAGAGTACAAGTCACAAATGGTCAGAGGGGAAAGCAATGGTTTGGATATACTAGTATTGAATGCGAAGTAGAAAGACCCTGAATACGTAGTGGCACAGTGTGACTACCATGCACAATGACCATGAAAAGTAGGCATATGTCAGTGACCATTACCAAAAAAATTCACTATGTGTTGTCAACGTTGCTAACTCATAATACCAGACACAACTGCTCAGGGAGGAAACAATGGATTGGGAATACTAGTTATGAACTAGCAAGTACATAGACCATGCAAAATGACCAACCGAAGTAGACATATGTCACTGACCATGAACAAAGAATTTCACTATGTGTGGTCAACTTTGACAAATCATAATACGTGCCACAAATGGTCAGAAGGGGGAAACAATGGTTTTGGAATACTAGTTATCAGCTAGTCAGTACGAAGACCTCCAATAAGCAGTGGCAGGGTCTGGCTACCATGCACAATGACCAACCAATGCAGGCATATGTCACTGACCATGACCAAATGATTTCACACGGTGTGGTTAACATTGACAACTCATTATACGAGTAACAAATGGTCAGAGGGGGAAACAATAGTTTCCGAATACAAGTCATCAACTAGCCAGTACAAATACCTTTAAAACGTAGTGGCACAGTATGGCTACCATGCACAATGACCAACCAAAGCAGGCATATGTCTCTGACCATGACCAAAAAATTTCACAATGTGGTCGACGTTGCCAAATCATAATACGAGTGACAAATAGTCCGAGTGACAAACAATGGTTGAGAAATACTGGTTATCATAATACGAGTGACAAATAATACGAGTGACAAATAAGTAGTAGCAAATAAGTAATAGCACGGTGTGGCAACCATGCACAATGACCAACCAAAGTTGGCATGTGTCACTGGCCATAACCAAAGAATTTCACTATGTGTTGTCAACGTCGACGACTCATAATACGAATCACAAATGGTCAGATTAGTAAACTGTGGGTTCAGAATACTGGTTATGAACTAGCAAGTACAAAGACCTTCAATAAGAAGTAGCAAGGTGTGGCTACCATGCACAATGACTGACCAAAGTAGGCAAATGACACTGACCATGACCAAAGAATTTAACTTTATGTTGTCAATGTTGACAACTCATAATGCCAGTCACAAATGGTCAGAAGGGGAAACAATAGTTTAGAATACCAGTTATTAACTAGCAAGTACAAAGAACTTCAATTAGTAGTGGCACGGTGTGGCTATCATGTAAAATGACCAACCAAAGTAGTCACATGTCAATGACCATGACCAAAGAATATCACTATGTGTGCTCAACGTTGACAACTCATAATACGAGTCAAAAATGGTGAACGGGGAAATAATGGTTTGGAAATAATTCTCTTTGTCTAGCAAGTACAAATACCTTTAATTAGACGTGGCAGGGCGTGGCTACCATGCACAATGACCACCCAAACTAGGCATATGTCACTATCCATGACAAAAGAATTTCACTATGTGTCAGCAACGCTGACAAATCATAGTATGAGTCACAAATGATCAAATAGGGGAACAATGGTTTGGAAATACTATTTTTCAACTTGCAAGTACAAAGAACTTTAATGAGTAGTGACACGGTGTGGCTACCATGCACTATGACCAACCAAAGTAGGCATATGTCTCTGACCATGACCAAAGAAACTCACTTTGTGTGGTCAACGCTGGCAACTCATTATACGATTCACAAATAGACAGAGTTGGAAACCATAGTTTTAGAATACAAGTCATTGACTAGCCAGTACAAAGACGTTTAGTAAGTAGTGGCACGGTGTGGCTACCATGCACAATGACCAATCAAAGCAGGCATATGCCACTGACCATGACCAAAAAAATTCATTGTGTGTGGTCAACGTTGCCAAATCATAAATCAAGTCACAAATAGACAGAGGGGCAGAAAATGGTTGGAAAATACCGGCTATCATCTAGCAAGTACAAAGACCTTCAGTAAGTAGTAGCACGGTGTGGCTACCATACACAATGACTAACAAAAGTAGGCATATGGCACTGACAGTGACCAAAGACTTTAACTATATGTCGTCAATGTTGACAACTCATGAAACGAGTTACAAATGGTGAGAAGGGGAAAAATGGTTTAGGAATAATAGTTATTAACTAGAAAGTACAAAGAAATTCAATTAGTAGTGGCACGGTGTGGCTACCATGCACAATGACCAACCAAAGGAGGCATATCTCAGTGAGCATGACCAAAGAATATCACTGTGTGTGGTCAACGTTGACAACTCATAATACGAGTCAAAAACGGTCAGAGGGGGAAACAACGGTTTGGAAATAACATTTTTTGTCTAGCAAGTACAAAGATATTCAATAAGCAGTGGAACGGCATGATACCATGCACAATGACCACCCAAACTAGGCATATGTCACTAGCCATGACCAAAGAATTTCACTATGTGTGATCAACGTTGACAACTCATAATACGGGTCAAAAATGGTCAGAGGAGGGAACAATGGTTTGGAAATACTAGTTTTCAAATAGCAAGTACAAAGAGTTTTATGAAGTAGTGGCACGGTATGGCTACAATGCACTCTGACCAACCAAAGTAGGCATATGTGACTGACCATGACCAAGGAAACTCACTATGTGTGGTCAACGTTGATAACTCATAAGACGAGTCACAAATGGTCGGAGGGTGGAATCATGTTTTTGGAACACTAGTTTCTGAATAGCAAGTACTAAGACCTTCGTTAATTAGTGACACGGTGTGGCTTTCATGCACAATGACCAACCAAAGTAGGAAACTTCTCTCATCATGACCACGTAATTTCACTATGTCTGGTCAATGTTGACAACTCATAGTACAAGTCACAAATGGTCAGAGGGGGAAACAATGGTTTGTAAATAGTAGTTATTGACTAGCAAGTAGAAAGACCCTGAATACGTAGTAGCACGGTGTGTCTACCGTGCACAATGACCATCCAAAGTAGGCATATGTCAGTGACTATGACCAAAGAATTTCAGTATGTGTCGTCAACGTTGCCAGCTGATAACACGTGTCACAAATGGTCAGAGGGGGAAACAATGGTTTCGGAATACTAGTTATCAACTAGCAAGTACACAGATCTTCAATTTGTAGTGGCACAATGTGGCTATCATTCACAATGACCAACCAAAGTAGGCATATGTCACTGACCATGACCAAAGAATTTCACTATGTGTGGTCACCATTGACAAATTATAATACGTGTCACGAATGGTCAGAAGGGGTAAACAATGGTTTTCAAATACATGTCATCGACTAGGCAGCACAAAGACCTTCAATATATAGTTGAACGGTGTGGCTACCACGCACAATCACCAACAAATGTAGGCATTTGTCACTCACCATGACCAAATAATTTCACAATGCCTGATCAACGTTGACAACTCATAATACGAGTCACAAATGGTCAGAGGGGGGAAATGGTCAGAGGGGGAAACAATGGTTTTGGAATACAAGTCATCGACGATCCAGTACAAAGACCTTCAAAAGTAGTGGCACGGTGTGGCTACCATGCAGAATGCCCAGCCAAAGCAGGCATATGTCAATGAACATGACCAAAGGATTCCACTATGTGTGGTCAACGTTGCCAAATCATAATACGAGTCACAAATAGTCAAAGGGGCAAACAATGGTTGGAAATTACTGGCTATCAACTAGCAAGTACAAAGACATTCAATAAGTAGTAGCACGGTGTGGCTACCATGCACAATGACCAACCAAAGTTTGCATATGTCACTGACCATAACCAAATAATTTCACTATGTGTGGTCAATGTTGACGATCATAATACGAGAAACAAAGGGTCAGATGGGGAAACAATGGGTTGGGAATACTGGCTATTTACTAGCAAGTACAAAGACCTTCAATAAGAAGTAGCACGGTGTGGCTACCATGCACAATGACTAACCAAAGTAGGCGTATGACACTGACCATGACCAAACAATTTCACTATATTTTGTCAGCGTTGACAACTCATAGTACGAGTCACAAATGGTCAGGAGGGGAAACAATGGGTTGGGAATACCAGTAATTAAATAGCAAGTACAAAGAACTTCAATTAGTAGTGGCACGGTGTGGCTACCATCCACAATGACGAACCAAAGTAGGAAAACACCAGTGACCATGACCAAACAATATCGCTGTGTGTGGTCAACGTTGACAACTCATAATACGAGTCACAAACAGTCATAGGGGGAAATAATGGTTTGGATTTTTTTTTTCTAGCAAGCACAAATACCTATAATAGATGGTGGCACGCCTAGCTACCATGTACAATGACCACCCAAAGTAGGAAAATGTCACTAGCCATGACCAAAGAATTTCACTATGTGTGATCAACGTTGACAACTCATAATACGGGTCAAAAATGGTCAGAGGAGGGAACAATGGTTTGGAAATACTAGATATTGACTAACAAGTACAGAGAGGTTTAGTAAGTAGTGGCACGGTGTTGCTACCATGCACTATGACCAACCAAAGTAGGTATATATCACTGACCATGACCAAATAAACTCACTTTGTGTGGTCAACGTTGATAACTCATAAGACGAGTCGCAAATCATCAAAGGGAGAAACAATGGGTTAGGACCACTAGTTTCCGACTAGCAAGCAATAAGACCTTAAACAAGAAGTAGCACGGTGTTTTTATCATGCACAATGACCAACCAAGGTAGGCATATGTCACTGACCATGACCAAATGATTTCACTATGTGTGGTCAACGTTGACAACTCATAGTACAAGTCACAAATGGTTGGAGGGGGAAACTATGGTTTGGAAGTACGAATTATCCACTAGCAAGTCGAAAGACCCTGAATACTTAGTGGCAAAGTGTGACTACCATGCACAATGACCATCCAAATCAGGCATATGTCAGTGACCATGGCCAAGGAAATTCACTATGTGTCGACAATGTTGCCAACTCATAATACGAGTCACAAATTGTCAGAGGGGGGGAACAATGGTTTGGTAATACTAGTCATACACTAGGGAGTACAAAGAACTTCAATTAGTAGTGGCACAGTGTGGCTACCATGCACAATGACCAGCCAAAGAAGGCATATGTCACTGACCATGACCAAAGAATTTCACTATGTGTGGTCAACGTTGCCAAATCATAATGCGAGTCATAAACAGTCAGAGGGGCAAACAACGGTTGGAAAATACTTATTATCAACTAGCAATTACAATGACATTCAGTAAGTGGTAGCACGGTGTGGCTACCATGCACAATGACCATCCAAAGTTGGCACATGTCACTGACCAAAACCAAAGAATTTCACTATGTGTGGTCAACGTTGACGATTCACAATACAAGACACAAATGCTTAGATGGGGAAATACTGGGTTGGGAATACTGGTTATTGACTAACAAGTACAAAGACCTTCAATAAGAAGTATCATGGTGTGGCTACCATGCACAATGACTAACCAAAGTAGGCATATGGCACTGATCATGACCAAAGAATTCAACTATCTGTTGTAAACGTTGACAACTCATAATACGATTCACATATGGTCAGAATGGGAGACAATGGTTTGGGAATACCAGTTATTAACTAGCAAGTACAAATAACTTCAATTAGAAGTGGCACGGTGTGGCTACCATGCACAATGACCCACCAAAGTGGGCATATGTCAGTAACCATGACCAAAGAATATCAAAATGTGTGGCCAACGTTGACAACTCACAATACAAGTCACAAGTGGTCAGAGGGGGAAAGAATGATTGAGAAATATTTTTTTTTCTAGCAAGTACAAAGACCTTCAATAATAGTGGCACGGCGTGGCTACCATGCACAATGACCACCCAAAGTAGGCATATGTCACTAACCATGACCAGAGAATTTCACAATGTGTGGTCAACTTTGACAACTCAAAACACGAGTCAAAACTGGTCAAAGGGGGGAAAAACAATTAGAAAATACTAGTTATCAACTAGCAAGTACAAAGTGCTTTAATAAGTAGTAGCACGGTGTAGCTACCGTACACAATGACCAACCAAAGTAGGCAAATGTCACTGACCATGACCAAAGAAACTCACTATGTGTGGTTTAGGTTGATAACTCAGAAGACGAGTCACAAAAGGTCAGAGGGTGGAACAATGGCCTAGGAACACTAGTTTCCGACTAGCAAGTTCCAAGACCTCCAATAAGAAGTGGCACGGTGTGGCTATCATGCGCAATGACCAACGAAAGTAGGCATATGTCACTGACCATGACCAAATAACTTCACTATGTGTTATCAACGTTAACAACTCATAGTATATGTCACAACTGATCAGAGGGGGAAATAATGGTTTGGAAACACTAGTTATTGACTAGCAATTAGAAAGACCCTGAATATGTAGTGGCACGGTGTAACTACCATGCACAATGACCATCCAAAGTAGGCATGTATCAGTGACCATGACCAAAGAAATTCACTATGTGTCTTCAACGTTGCCAGCTCATAATACAAGTCACAAATTGTTAGAGGGAGAAACAATGGTTTTAAAATACTAGTTATCATCTAGCAAGTACAAAGACCTTCAATTAGTAGTGGCACGGTGTGGCTACCATGCACAATGACCAACCAAAGTAGGCATATGTCAGTGACCATAACCGAATAAAATCACTACGTGTGGTCAACGTTGACAACTTATAACATGAGTCACAAACCGTCAAAGGGGGAAATAATGGTTTGGATATAATATTCTTCATCTACCAAGTACAAAGACCTTCAATAATTAGTGGCAAGGCGTGGCTACCATGCATACTGACCATCCAAAGTAGGCATGTATCACTAGCCATGACCAAAGAATTTCACTATGCGTGGTCAACGTTGGTAACTCGTAAGACGAGTCACAAGTGGTCAGAGGGTGGAACAATGGTTTAGAACACTAGTTTCCGACTAGCAAGTACTACGAACTTCAATGAGTAGTTGCACGGTGTGGCTACTGTGCCCAATGACCAACCAAAGTAGGCATATGTCACTGACCATGACCAAATGACTTCACTATGCGTGGTCAATGTTGACAAATCAAAGTACAAATCAGAAATGGTCAAAGGGCGAAAAAACGGTTTGGAAATACTAGTTGTCGACTAGTGAGTAGAAAGACCCTGAATACGTAGTGGCTCAGTGTGGCACGGTGTGACAACCATGCAAAATGACCATCCAAGGTAGGAAGATATCAGTAACCATAACAAAAGAAATCCACTATGTGTCATCAACGTTCCCAACTCATAATAAGAGTCACAAATGGTCAGAGGGGGAAACCATGGGTTGGGAATCCTAGTTATCAACTACTAAGTACGAAGACCTTCAATTAGTAGTGGCATAGTGTGGCTACCATGCACAATGACCAACCAAAGTAGGCATATATCACTGACCATGACCAAAGAATTTCACTATGTGTGGTCAACGTTGACAAATCATAACACATGTCATAAATGGTCACAAGGGGTAACAATGGTTTTGGAATACAACTTATCGACTAGCCAGTATGAAGACCTTCAATAAGTAGTGGCATGGTGTGGCTACCACGCACAATGACAAACCAATGTAGACATATGTCACTGACCATGACCAAATAATTTCACAATGTGTGGTCAACGTTGACAACTCATACTACGAGTCACAAATGGTCAGAGGGGGAAACAATGGTTTAAAAATACAGGTCATTGAATAGACAGTACAAAGACCTTCAATAAGTAGTGGCATGGTGTGGCTACCACGCACAATGACCAACCAAAGCAGGCATATGTCACTGACAATGAACAAAGAATTTCATTATGTGTGGTCAACGTTGCCAAATCATGATACAAGTCACTAATAGTCAGAGGGGAAAACAATGGTTTGAAAATACTGGTTATGAACTAGCAAGTACAAAGATCTTCAATACGCAGTAGCACGGTGTGGCTACCATGCACAATGACCAACGAAGGTTGGCATACGTCACTGGCCATAACCAGAAAATTTCACTATGTGTGCTCAATGTTGACGACGCATAATACGAGACACAAATGGTCAGATGGGGAAACCCTAGGTATAGAGTACTGGTAATCGAGTAGCGTGTACAAAGACCTTCAATAAAAAGTAGAACGGTGTGGCTATCGTGGAAAATGACTAACCAAAGTAGGCATATGGCACTGACCATAACCAAAGACTTTCACTATGTGTGGTCAACGATGCCAAATCATAATACGAGTCACAAATAGTGAGAGGGACAAACAATGGTTGGACAATGGTGGCTATCAACTAGCACATACAAAGACCTTCAATAAGTAGTAGCACGGTGTGGCTACCATGCACAATGACAAACCAAAGTTGGCATATGTCATTGACCATAACCAAAGAATTTCACTATGTCTGGTCAACGTTGTCGACTTATAATACAAGACACAAAGGGTCAGATGGATAAACACTGGGTTGGGAATACTCGTTATCGACTAGCAAGTACAAAGACTCTCAATAACAAGTAGCACAGTGTGGCTACCATGCACAATGACTAACCAAAGTAGGCATGTAACGGGCTGAGTCTCCAGCTCCTGCTCTGAAGTCGTCGTCGGAGTTCGCAGAATGGCGTTCTCAGTCCGCGTCAGGGGTTTACCCCCTTCGCAAGACTGAGGGGCAATCGTCATCAACGACCCACAGCAGGGAGACTCGAATATTTCGAGTCTCTGGAGGCCCATTTCCGTTTTTAATCAAACCCCTGGTTTTGGGACCCAAACCGGGGGTTTTTACCTCGAACTCGTGTGTTCGCACGAGTTATTTCGTTCGTTTTATGTCGAATACGTCTCTTGACCTGCATAGCAGACAAACTGACATGGACTTTGAGTCGGGTCGGTGATAATTCCGTACTTGGAATTAACGTAAAGCGGCGTTGTCCTTTTCGGAGGATCAAACGCTTTGATTCAAAGCACATTAGAGCCTTGTTGTCACGGAGCCAGGGATTGCCTAGCACCACGTCAAACGGGTCAAGAAGGTTGAGTACCTTCAACGTGACACTCTGTGTGTACCCTTGAATACAAATTTTTGCTTTACAAGTACCGATCACGGGTACCGTACGGTTGTCACCGACAACAACTGCGCCATTCAATGGCTCGTACTTCAGGCCAACCTGACGGGTAAAGCCAAGGCTAACAAAAGAGTCGTCCCCTCCAGTGTCAGCAAGTACGTTCACGGGAGCACCAGCTAGGTGTCCTTTGAACTGCATCGTCATGTTGCCTCCACTCTTCCGAGTGAACAGACTCGACGACGGTAAGCCGAG